>JAMKCH010066700.1:0-48305 GCA_023653785.1 Ophioderma brevispina
TGTGTATAATTTGTGTATCTCATTGTTGTTTTTTAACATTAGAATTTTAATCTATTTTGTACGTTCGTATTATTTTTTTTATTTGCTTCCATTCTATGTCAAAGCGCCTCAAGGGCTCTGCATTAGGCGCTATACTCAAGACTGTTATTATTTATTTATTATTATTATTAGTTTTTGTTATATCATTCACTATTTAGCACATAAAGGATTTAAACCAAGTAGATTTTCAACATAGAGACAAACTAAGACAAAAGCCCCTTTCACAATAAAAAATGGTTCTTTATTCCGAATACAAACTCAGAAATGACCTGTTGTAAATGCCCATGTACTTCGCTAAAAAAAGAAACTTATTCACTCTCCTTTTGTGCATCAAAAAGGATTGACGTTCACTTTAAGCGTTCACTTTGTAAGAGTTAATGGCAGACAAACATTTAGAGTAGTGTTCACACTCACTCTTTTTTGGATTGAAGAAGTTCAGTGAATTTTCTCTTCTCGTTTTGGAGTAAATTAACCAACAGATACAACTATTTTGAGTGGTACACTCTTTTTTTGAGTGAATTAAGATTCCCTCGGTTTTTCACTCTTTTTTGTACTTATAGAGAGTGTCGTGTGCAACCAAAGTTAACCAGGTCTAAAAGTTAGACCTGGCCTAAGTGTCATTCTGTCCCACCAGAAATGACATTTCGCTTAACAATTACAGGTTTGTTTTCATTTAATTTGCAATTTACATTTAAATCTTTTAAATTTGCTGGTTACTGTTATAAAGAAAAGCTAAATAACTGTCAATTTTGGACAAAAGTAGTTTTGACTTAGACGCAGGTCTTACTTTAACCTGGTTTTATTTTTGTGCATACGGGTCAATTGTACATTTTTAACCTATACATTGACAATTGTGATAATGCCTCAATACTCTGAACATTCTTTACTTGGTTTGAACCTCAGAATTTCTCTTTTCCTCAGCCTTCCACAACAGAAACAACAGTACTGTTTTTCCAAACCCTTTTGATCAATAACTATATCATTTTGATAAATCACTGACCACTGGATATTTTGGGTTTCGATTACGACAGCAAAGCAACTGCCCTTTTGTCCCAAGCTCCGAGAGTGGCTATTTGCTGTGAAACGCATCACTGTCCCTTGGGACATGCTGTGGATTATACAATCAAAACAGGCCTACATTGAAGCCAAGGCGTTTTTCTTCTTCTTCAGCATAAAAAGAGCTAAATTTACAATTTAGAAATTTCAGGAAAAGCTACATGCAGAATTTTCAGCAGCAGTTTTATCCAAATGTGTTGTTAGGTTTCACACGAATGCCAAGGTCCCACTAACAAAACAAGCGGTCTTGAACCACAAGTGTTGCCTGCTTTCGCGATCCACCTTTCCTTACTTTTTTATAACTTTTGACCATCAGATTGACCTTTGCAAGTTTACCCTTGCCCTTATTATCATATGAATGTGTTTCCTTGTTGCATGTATGCCCCAAGTTTGGTTGCAATTGGATTGCAACTTTGCCAAATTCTGCCAATGTTATGTTTATCCCCATTTTGTAACTTTACCTCATGCATTTGGACTTGTATGTTACCCTGACCTCATTAAAAGGTTCCCAAGGGGGCATTTATGACATCAGTTCTCTGTAGGAATTTGGACTTTTACCTCTTGAACAAGGCCAAAATTTGTTTTTTTTCGCCCAATTTATAACCTGACCTCATATGAACTTTGACCTTGGTATCTCTCAAATGAGGCCCATATTTGGTTGTTTTTAGTCAGTCTTAACTGACCTCATTATGACTTTGGACCTTGGTATATGACCTGTGACCACCATTTTTCAATGACGGTTCCAAATGCAGATATGACCAAATTTCTGATAGCAATTGGACTTTTTAAATTCTTCAATGAGAAAACTTTTTCAAAACTTTAAAGATACACGGGCAAATTTGAAAAATAGTGACACCTCAAGATTTTTCAAAATCGATATTGTGCATGGCTTTGCTAAGGCTTTTTTATACAAAGCCATCACCCGAAATGATTAGACCAAATCAGCTTCCCGTATGGGTAAACAGGATTTATATTAAACGTCGCCGGCGAAGTAAATTCAGGAGCCGACGAAAATGGCGTTACACAAGAACATGTGCACGCCGTATGCATGTTTCCCATGCTATGCACACTGTTTGATAGGTCTCTATAAACCTTTGTGGTTTTAAGATCAGTGAGTACGAGTCAAAAAATATTCAGTAAATAAACATGTTGAGTTGTAAAGTTATGGAAAAATTAAAGTGGCCTACAAATTACCTGGATGTCTTTCCTCATATTAATGTCCCTGTTTTGGGGATGTTATTTTTATGGTAAAATTTCTCTGTTCTTCCAATGGCCTAGAATATCATTTGAGAGCCAATATTGAAGAAAATTTCATTGTTGGGCAAATGTGCCAGTGCCGCTTAACCTTGAAAACACGGCCACACGGCCATACGGTCAGACAGAATTAAAGACTGGTAGGTGTCGCCTCCTGCCATTCTTGCAGGCGACAAAACAAATGAACTTGTGCACAATGATCTGACTTTTTATGTATCAACAATATGGATTTTATGTTGTTGAACAAAAAAACCCATTGTTCAAGGAATTGAAAGTCCAAAACAATTACAATGATGACACTTAAGATACATAGAATTAAAGGCCTTACTAAACTTATATAGAAGTATCCAATCAGTTTGGGTGATTAAGTTCATAATCTCACAATTCAACAATATATGGTGCACCACCAAGGATCGGCTGGAGAAAGCGATGTTTCCGATGCCTTATGGGAAGAAAAGGGTGACATGCAGGAGGCACGTGTTAATACAAATTTACACACAAAAATGGCCGTAGTGTTCCTAATAAAAGCCCCCGGGGCCGGTGCATTTGATCATTTCACAATGGGGGGGCGTTTTTTATTACAGTCAAAAATGGAAAGTCAAAAATCCCGCAAAAAATCACCTTACACAGTTAGGCGATCCTCTCTTTGTGTATCTAGGTGTGTCAGTCCTCTCTTTGTGTATTTACGTGTGCCAGTTACGTTTTAGTGACAGATCAGAAGCAAAAGCACTGATTGAAATAGCGAGTATGATACGGATTACGGACGTCCCGGCCAAATAATCATGTGATTTAGGTCAGCTTAACTCATTTCTGAATGTTTATCCAAAAAATCGTAGGGGCGTTTATTAGAGCAGGGTGTTTATTAGGAACACGGAAGTAACCCTTTGTTTTTGTCGATCACACAAACTATTTCGTCAAGCTGCTGTTTCAAACATAATATTCACACTTCACCCCTTGGCCAGTTGCGGACGCCCACAGAACCTCTTTTTCTGGGGGGGGGGGGGGGCAAAGGGGGGGGGCAAGTGAAAATCTTGGGGGGGAAAGTAAATTCTGGGGGGGGCACAAATATGATAAAATTTGGAAATTTGTCACTATGAATTTTGTTGGCCCCCAAAAGCGCTGATTTTTGGCCCCCCCCCTCAAATCACTGACTTTTGCCCCAAATCCTTCATTTTTCTTTCGACAGGGGGTGGGGGGATTTTTGGGGGGGATTTTAAGTGGTGAGTAGGGAAAATGTTCTAACATATAGAGATTTTTTAGGGATTGATGATTCATGGGAGAGATTGAGAATGTTAAAACAACAGAAATACAAGCGTCGTACTTGCAAATGCCCCCCATTTGCCCCCCCTGGCGCCGCCACTGCTTGCCAGCTTAAAAAATATACTGCCAGGGTAACGCTGATGATCACCGTATTGCAAATTTGCAATCACAAGAAGCAGGTTCAACGATGATGTCTCAAAGTGAAGATTTCCAAATGGTGTCTTGCACAATAATGTACTATGATAACAAGCCATTATCCTTGTTATTCTTAGATAGATAGATACATTTAATTTTTTCGAGCAGTCCTCTAAAAATAACATTGTCAGAATCTCGAGATGGACCGGGGTCATAGGTTCATCGACAACACAAAACTTTAGAGTTTACACAAGGCAGTTTACTTCATCATTAAAGGGAGATGGCCAGCAGTGTGCTGCTGCGCCAAAATGATTGCCAGAAACTACAAAACATCATGCATCATTTTAAGATGCATGAAAGAAACTTGCTTATGAATAGGATGAGGGGTTCTATCAACAATCAACTATTATGATTCGGTGTTGCACATGAAGCCTTTATCAAAGACCATTTGGAACACAGAAAAGGATACTTCCACATTGTTGCCATTGATCGTGAAGATCTCAAATTGTTAAATCCATGACTTTTCCAGACTGAGTAAAATTGTTTCCTGCAGGCAATGTGATGCTAGAAATAATACTAGTGGTCCAAAAAAAAATGAACAAGCATACTTTCTAAGATACAGTTGTACATTTTATAACTGTGCAGCCCTTGCCTCAACTGGCCAGTATGAGGCAAGCGTTATAATAAAATAAACAATGGAAAGGAGGAAATTTCTGGGAACCAAGCTGAAAATGTCAGAATTGGTGCAGGAAATGTGTCTAGAATAATATACTAAAAGTCCCCAAAATCCTCCTTTGTGAATTTTCATAAATAAGGGGGCAAAGTTTGTACAGGGGTTAAAATTACGAAATATTTCTATTGTCCTTAAATGTGTGTTCCAACCTTTTTGTCATGTCCCAAGGATTAAAAAAAAGGATAGTTTGCACTATCTATGCGTTATAGTCTTAAGGGTAGTGTTAACCCTAGTGCTTTTGTTTACTTGAATTTCGATTTTGCACCAATTTAAACATCAAACTGTGATCTATCGTTCAAACCAAAGGTTATCAATGCAGCCAATCCTGAGTTGTATTTTTGCCGATTTAAAGGTCAGCTATTGGACCATTCTTTTAAAGACACAAAGAACCACATGGTCTAACGGCCGGGATTTAAGCACATTACAAGCGATGTCAGGCGCAAGGCGCAGCATCGCGTTGCGCCAGCTGTGAATTTTTACTGCGTAATGAAGCGTGCGAGTGTTTAATGTCGTTTGCGCGAGCGCATCTTGGAAAAACGAAAAATAAATATTGAAAATGTAAACAAGCGATCCTAATTTAGACCAGACGCAATTTCAATTTCTTTGCTTTCTGGAGTTAGAGAGAAAGAGGTTGATTCAATAGTGCATAAGATGTATTTTCATCACTTGCACAACATACTCAATTTTGAAGTTCAAAGATAAAGTTATTTGAGAAAGAGAAAGAGGACAAGTGACAATGCGTTGAAAAGTCACTTTTTTAACTAAACACGGATTTCTCAAGTTCAATTTTCGCAAAATGGTAAACTTTTCAGAAAAGATAAACTCCAAAAGGACCGAAAGTAAGTAAAAAGTAGTAAGGTTTAAATTTACTTTTACACGATAGACAATCGGTCTCTAGGGACGGTTTTCTAAATTTTTATTTTTCAATTTATAATAAAGGATATTTCCAATATAAACTCAATTTTGGAAAAGAGAAAGGTACAAACTAAAAATCACACTTTTTACATTTTTCCTTATATTTCGAAAAAGTAAGCTCTATTTTTCAAAAATGAAAAAAAAACCGTACCCAGGCAATTTGTCTTGTTTCTAAAAAATAACATAAAGAATCATGAAAATTCAAATTGTTTTTGTTATGCGTCTGAAAAATTTTGGGGGCAAAAGCATGTTTTTTAGGATTTTTCTCAAAATACGGAAAGTTTTACATTTAATCTGATGCCATCCCCGGGTTCAGTTCATCGTCCAATATTCTTTCCAGAAATGTATAGTTTACAGGGACAATAATCAAATATTTGCGAAGTTAACAAACCAAAATAGATACTCGGAAGCTGCAAGGTTGACACTGCCTTAATAACGATATGGTAAAAAAGCTCAAGGTCAATCCTGGGGTAAAGTTGCAGACATGGTCGGATTCTTATGAAAGAGTGTCAACGTCTTCATATAGTTGTACATGAACACAAACTGAATATTTAAAAAGTGATGGTCATTACTTCAAAATGACCGGGCCAAGTGTGATGGGGATCTACAGGCTCTATGGGGGTCACTGTGTCTGTCTTTATGTCAATTATTGAATCCATGTAGGTGTTGAATGAAACTTTTCTGTTTTTTTTAATATGACTCTACGCGCAATTTGAATCTGGTTTCAATGAAATGGATTCATTTGAAAATAATTTAACCCCAGGATGGACTGAAGGATTTAGGTCTGTAGTACTTAAACTACGGTTGTAGATAGGGGCAACAACTTACCTTTGATGATCCTTGGAATGACAAAAAATGGTGGAACACATTTAAGGACCATTCTAATATTTGTAATTTTACCCCTGTACAAACGTTGCCCTTATTTCTGAAAAAGAACAAAGAGGATTTAGGGCTTTTAGTTTTGATTTCAACACATTTCTGCCACCAATCTGGACATTTTTTAGCCTTGTTAAAGGGTGACACACCACTATTCGCCTCCCAATAGACTTTGTATAAAAAATTCATGTTCTATATTGGGCTGTATCTCGAGTTACCTTGCGTGTTTCAGAAAATGAGAGTGCACAGTTGTTCGCAAGACTTTTCTTTTATAACATATCAAAAATGATAACAAACTATTCCGTATAAATTTTGCAGATTTAGCGATTTCTCGGAGTTTAGTAATTTCGCTACTCAAATTTTCGCCCGAAACCGGGAAAAGCACGTGGGTGGTAATCCGCCAGTAAAAAGCACAAATAAGCGTAAATCAACACATTTTCTTTCAGGAATATCATGCACACTATCCATAAAATCGGTAGAGACCATTAATTGTATGCAAAAATGTGCTCAAATGTATCAATAACTCGGAATTTTCCTCGTGAAGTAAGTAGAATTGACTGGGTTGTGACCCAATCTTTGCCGGAAGTGGCCGCCAAAAGGGTAATTAGTGTTGTGTACCCTTTAAGCGGAGAATTATTTTTGACCCCTCATTAATTATTATGTTCAAAAGCTAGATAATAAAAAAGATAAATTGGTCGTCCAAATTTTCACATTCGTTAGCATTTGTAGTTTTCGAGATATGCTCCTCAAAGATTGCTGACCAATACGCACAAAACCACTCACTTTTGACCGATTTTTGAGTTTAGAGCGTGGTTTTTCCTATTTCGACCCGACTGACCTGAAAGCCTATCAAAGTTCAGACGGCCACAGTTTAAGTGAATTTATAGAATCATATTTGGTAATTTAACCTTGCGATGGTCGTTGTAAAAACATTTTAATTGTGAATTAAAACACCGTATGATCTTTTAATAGGTTACAATTAATGAACATGTCATTTTCGCCATGTGTATGCAGATTACCAACAAATAACCACATACAAAAAGAACGTTTTAGTTTTTACTCGGTTTTAGCCACTTTTCAGGGCATGCGACCTTAACACGTGCTAAGATTCTCTAAAAATCTGCTCAGAAAGACAAATGAACATGAACAGTTATTAAAAAGTATAAGCGATTTCATAAACTTGGCCAATATGGATTCATCTAGTACTTCCCATTGTTGAGATTTGCATTTGAACAGAAAGTCGTGCGTTTTCCGACTATATCTGCATTTAGAAGTTTGAGCGCGTTACCACACTGCGATTCCCCCCCCCCCTACTCACTTAAAGTGTAGTAAAATTGGATTTTAAGGAAAATTAGAAAGTGTTATATAATACATTTCTTGAAATATCGTAGACCTGTTTATATATTAATTACATCGTTGGCGGGTTAATAAGAATAAATTCGATTAAAAAGCCATGTACCTTCGCCGACTGCGATTTGGGAGAATTCCGTTGCTACCTTGACACCCAGTATGCTGTGGCGTGTTTGAGCCCGTATTTTGAGTAAATAGTGATTTGTTTGCCCATAAAGGGCAAATACGAAGAGAAACCTTAATAATTTTGCGTTCTGATTAACATATCGGTTTTAGATATCGAAAAATAGATAGAATACATAAGCTGTTTATATTGCTGTACCCACCCACAAAACGGCTGTAAAACGAGACTAATCCCCATTCTTGCGCGCTTAAAGGGTGCACACCCCTATTACGCCTCCCATAGACTTTGTAAGAAAATTCATGTTCTATCTTGGGCTGTATCTCGAGTTACCTTGCGTTTCAGAATGAGAGTTGCACAGTTTGTTCGTCAAACTTTCTTTTATAACATATCAAAAATGATCACAACTATTCCGTATAAATTTTGCAATATTTAGTCGATTTCTCGAGGGTAGTCAATTTCGCTACTCAAATTTTCGCCGAAACGGGAACTCACGTGTGTGTTAATCCGCCAGTAAAAGCAAAATAATCTTTAAATCAACACATTGTCTTTCATGAATATCATGCACACTATCCATAAAATCGGTAGAGACCAAATTTTTGTTTTGGTTTTAAAATGGCAAAAATGTGCTCAAATAGTATAAGAACTCGAATTTTCCTCTGAAGTACGGACTATTGCTGTGATACATTTTGCCGGAAGTGTCCGCCAAAAGGGTAATTAGTGGTGTGTACCCTTATCAGAAATTTGTCCACGTTAAAACTAAAATTCTTGGCCTCTAGTTTTTGGCCTGTTGAACCCAAAAGGCTTGCCTACCCAGTCCTATGGGACAGCATTGATAACCTTGTGCCTCCTGGTTTGTAATTAAGTTTTATAAACCCTTAATAATTTTGATAACATTTGCTAATATCCCAGCCAGTGTAATAGAATGCGCATACAAAATACGACTTTACAAGGATAGCGTGTTATTACTTATACAAGATGGCAGCATTTCAATGGGCATTTTGTCCAACTATAATTTCTTGCCAACTTTTTTTTAAGTGGTCAGAAATTTCTAACCATATTGAGATTTTTTTTTAGGGATTGATTATTTCATTGGGATAGATTGAGAATGTTAAACAAAGAATACAAGGTCGTACTTGCTTGGGGAGCTGTTAGCTGATAAAGTGTCTTGCTTGTTTGAAACTCATTTTTATAATCATATAAAGGTGTCATATTCAGAAAGATAAAGGGAAATATTAAAATTGAAAGTTTTAATTTTTTGAAATTAATGAAATTTGGGGTCATATGAGGTCAGTCTGTGTACATCCAAAAAAAGGATGATTCTTGGGCAATCACAATACTCAAAATATTGGACAGTCACAATAATTACTATTGTAAGCTTTGACATGAGCCAATTAAATGTTTCAGCGATGTCCCCCCTTTTTTTCTGGCACAAAACCTGCCAGTGGGAATACACATACGAACATTGTGGTTTCTAATGAATTTCTTTTAGAACACCATACTATGAATCACTGATACTATAACAGTCATAGGTGTGGTTTTCCAAATAGCAGCTACACAGTTACCAAATAGACAATTTTCATAGGTTCTAATATTGGACTATTCCGAACAATAACTATCATTGAATGGAAGCCCAAACCGTTAAAATATATCTGTAAATTTACGGAAATTTCTGGCAGCAGAATTTTAAGTTGTTTTCAGTAAGTTTTCCTTCCGTAACAATAGAAGCTTACTTTCTTCTTTGCGGGACTTTTAACAGATTTTATTATTAATAAAATCAAAAAATAAAAAAAGTAAAAAATTGTATTTTTAATTAATCATAATTAAATACCGAAGTTCGGGAAATTTTGCTGCCAGAAATGTTCGTAAATTTCCGTAAATTATCACGTTCACTTTGTTTTGTCATGATTTTTTATCAGGCGCATAATATAAAAACTCCAAAATTCAAATTTAATGAAAAAAATTATCAACATGAAAGAGTTCAAGAGGCATTTCATTACCACAATTTTTGTTTTATAATGAATAGAAGAACCATTTTCCGTACATTTGAATGTCCATAATTTACCAAGAAATTTTTATTAGCACACTATCAGAGTATTATAAATTTGATATATTTTGTTCCCTTATCTATGCTAACTACATTAGGCTATGAACGATCCGCTTAATAACCATCTTTAATATTTGCACTCAATCAGTACAAATTCTCATTGGAATTTTCATCCCGAGCATGTCCACTATAAGACTAATGAAATGTTACTTGATTTACATATAAGGACTACAAAGTATCCCAGTAGACTGTAACAGGTTTTATTGGTAGTCCTCTGCAGAACTTGGGCAAGACAGAAGAGGTTATAATCGCCATCAGATTCTCTGAATGTACTTGATTATCATATAAGGACACAAAGTAGTCCAGTAAGAAGTTACAGGTTTATTTTGCGGTCCTCTGCAGACTCTAGAGCAAGGTCATATTACTCACATCATATCTCTCTCAGTGTTACTTATTAAAGTCCATGGCCCGATCGCTAATATCCTCGTCCCCAGGGACATTCAGAATTTTACCGGAAGTGGTCACAATGTTGGTATGAGAAGAACTCTACTATTTTTCTCATTTACCCTGTGAAACTTAGGACTAACGAATATTCGGTTTGGATGTTATGAGGCGAAAATTTGCCCCTTTTTGGTCGACCAATATAAATTTACAACAGTACTCTATGGTGATTGCAAAATCCACGTTTTTACTCTCACATCAAAACAGGTTGAAATACGGCGGCGCGAAACTTTACAAATTGGGTTTTGGGGTTAATGCCATTCTATTAAGATAAAAACGCATAGACTTAAATCGGGCATCCCCCTTTAATCACTATAAGGACTACAAGTATTCCAAGTAAGAAGTTATAAGGTTTATTTGCGGTCCTCTGCAAACTAGTGCAAAAAAAGAGGTTATAATCACCATCAGATCTCTAAATGTACATTGGATTAATCCATACTGATTACAAAGTAGTCCAGTTAGAATATTAATAGGTTTATTTGGTAGTCCTATGCAGAAAATAAGGGCAAGACAGAAGAGGTTATATAATCACCAGCAGATCTCTGAATGTCACCTTGATCATTGACAGTGTTCTGCCTGTTTAGCATTGATGACTAACCCTCAACAATTATAGCTTCAGTTGACTGTTGGCCATTATATGCCCCAAGTGGTAACACATTCCCAGAATATAACATTTCATCATCTCTCACAAATCTAAAAATTCTTCACGAATTGATGCCGTGCAGTGAGGTGGTAACACATCCACTGAAACTTCACTTTACAACCCAGTACCAATTAAGGAACACCTATCCGCTAATTGACAGCGCTTTACTCTCACTCATACAACACTTTCACTTAAACACACACACCATGGTGATAGTAATAAGTACGTCAAGAGTAATTAGTTGCTGTAGGCCATTTTTTCCCTCTATGTCCCCTCATCTTTGCCTATTCAAGGGCGAACAAGTGCCATACACCTCAGCGGCATTCTTGAATGTTCGCGCAATAAAAGAGTTCCAAATATATTGGCCATGTTAGAGGACCTAATTTGAAAATTGAGTTAATCTTTCTTGAGTGTTATATTCCTGGAACCACCAGAAAGCACACCATACGAACAATGTGAAGTAGATCTATAATTAGATAATTAACACTTAACGAGGGTGATGCTTATCACTTGACGGGCCTTGACCCTCTATTACATGCCTCAATATCTCCATCACGTTTACTTCAGGAGCATTAGCCATGTCCACCAAACCAACTTTCAGCTGAACTGTCATATTGTTCTTGTGCATTAGAATTTAAAATATTTCACATAGGGTTATGAATGAGAATCCTATTCCTCAATTTTGGGGAATGTTTCAAAATGCACCAAATCAGAATTTTGGAACTGGTGAATTTTGTAAACTGAGGGGGATAAAATTAATACAAGGAGCCACCTAGTTTGCGCGGTTCTCCTCTGCTTCCTCGCGCTCGCTCTAAGTTCAAAGAATAATAAGCTGTGGGCCGCCCCATGACCCTTGACCCTGGCACGTGACCCTTTGATCTCATCAACATATGAAGGATCTCATGGGTGCACCGATGACAAAAGTTTGGTTCCATTGAACTTCAAGTTTTCAATTTAGATCAATTTTTACATTTTTTAGCCCATTTTTTCAACTTGAACCGCCTGACCTTGACTTTCAACATGAACCTTTGACCCCATCAACATATGAGGTATCCATGGTGTCACCCATGACAGAAGTTTTGGTTCCAATTGGAATTAAACTTTTCAATGAGGTCAATTTAAAAAACTTAACATTTGTGAACACACATACACACATCCCCCACACACAATACACACATCCACACTACACATCCACACATACACTACACAAACGAGTGCTAAGTGGTCTAGCCAGCTATAGCTGGCGGCCCCCATTAGAGGTACTGTAAATGATTGTATGGTTTTTACACAAGAGAAGATATGCATGTCGCTTCCACAATGCATTGCTTTATATGGAGGTGTTTTGTTAAGGGTACTGATGTGAAATCGTTAGAGATGAAACATGGTGTTAATTAACAGTATTGATCCCAACTTGTCAATTGATAAGGAATGTTTTCATGACTACCTAACAAAATCTCCCAGTGGAAGCAATGCATTGTGGGATATCTTCTCTTGGTTACAACGACATATGGAACTGTTTTGGATTGGTTTTACTTCAGAGGGCTACCTCATTTTGTGTCCTGTAATGAGCCAATCAGATATATTTTATCAACCAACAGTACCAAAATCTCAATATCAGAAAGTGGGGGAGGGGGGGGGGGGCATGGTACCATTACTACTTTTTAGAATTACTTCTAATGAAACATGAACAGTTGCCAAGCAATGTGACATTATTTTGGTATATTCGTAGCACCGGGTATCCCTAACGACCTCTACCCATCAAGTATTTGAAAAGTTTTCTTTGTAATTGTTGTCATTTATTTAAGTGTTTGGCAATCCGAAATTTTTTTTGTGACAAACTCTATCAGACATAATTCTCCAGTGTATTTCACCCCTCGTTTCATGAAGAAGTTCTTGACAAACAGCCATTAATCGAACTCTGCACACAAAGCAATGACCTTCGCCGCCCGTCTGTAAAGCCATGCCAATCCTTTTGGGGGTTGATTCTCTGGCCGATTAGCTTCATCCAGGGCAGAGTTGGAGTAGAGAAAGAAAACTTGCGTCCCCTGCACAATTCCTAATCAATTTCACCACTGTTTCGCCCAAGCAGTGGTTGCCATTGCTGATGAAATGGCTGCTATGTGAATGGTGAGAAATCACAGTTTATCTTTATACAATCTTGGATGTCGGCAACCATTATAGTCTGATTTTTTTTATCCCTGTCCTTTAAACGCATATTTCGATGGTAAGAACTCATTTGAGGGGATGTGTTTGAAGATTAAAACTAAAAAGCCGTAAATGCTCATTTTGCTCAACTGAATTATGGCTGTAACCCTTTTATACAGAACCTTTTTTGTCATCAAATATGTAAGGAGGCTGTCATAACCGAGTCACTTGATAGACTGTCCTGTACAGTCCTGGAACACGCTATCGATTCCTTTTGTTTGGAGTCAATCAAAGAACGAATTAAAGTGTCAATGGACTATCTAGGCCCGCTTGAACCTCTTACGTTGAATAGGATTAGGCCACGTAGACTGGTTGTAGTTCGTTATGCTTGGTCCCAAAACTCTTAGTATTTTTAAGAACAAGTTATTGACCAAGATGCCATGCATTATTTCTGGAAGGTGAATAAATGTAAACGATGAGATTTTAATAATATTCCTTAGTGCTTAGAAGAAACTTGGCGGTAAAGTAATTATCCTATCATTTCTTTTCTAGTTAAGCCTTCAAGTTTTTGTTCAAGTTTGGTGTTTGGAATTTAATTCAGTTCATTTGCCTTGCATTTTTGTTTGTGATAAAGGGCATTTTTTAAATTAATGTGCCTAACTGACAAATCTGGTATCGTCACCACGTCGAATTTCTATTTTATTGAGTGTGGGGAAGTAGCACCTCTAGACGAATGGAACGTCGACACGCCCCAAAAACTTTTATGACTGACAGCATAAAAATCCTACTATAACCCCTATTACACTCTGACAGTTTTAGCCACTACTTTTCAGTTATTTCTACACTCTCATGTGTCCTACTAACCCCCTATAATCACGATTTCAACTTACCATATCTCATGGAAGAGGGTAATGAACAAGGATTAAAAATTGATCACAATATCTATTGTTACATTTAATAGTGCATGAATAATTCCTTAGCTTAATGCCCAAATTTTTGGTCCAAAAAGTAGATGTTCAACATTTGATGAACTGTAATCAAACTTTTATTCAGTTTTCTTAGTTATTTGCTTATAATAGGCAAATCTGGCATCATTTCCGTCATAATAATAAAGAAACTGGTGGATTTATGTATTATTCAAAATTTTAGGGCTATTTCTTGTCAAAATTTGGACCAAAATTAGGCTAAAGATTGAGGAAATTGGGCAAATCTGTGACTCGATATAAAAACCATAATATTTAAATAAAAATTAACATGGTAGTGTATCAGAAAATGTCTGATTATTTTAAAAACTCCAACCATCCAAAATAACCAAAATCATCAACTTAAACAAACGTGAGAGACCGTTTTGTGCTCATAGTGAAATACTGCACAAAATTTCAGGGGGCGAGGTGGAATAGGGTTAAATGTGTCCCACCTGATATAACAAAATTTTTCGTGTTTCATAGTAAAGACCACCCCAACAAACTTTAACTCCAACATTTAATTTGAATCTGATACCATTTTAATGTGAGGGGTAATTTCATAGCACATTGATTATGAAAAATATCCAGCAGCCTTTAACAACCCATTTAGCATGAAACATCAAAGGGGAGACGAGTGGCCAAAATTTTGCAAATGAGAAAAATATAAGGGTTTAATGATTATACCAAAGTCTTAAGGTTGATGGTGGGGTACTGTGTGGTTGAGGCCAACAAAGCATTTTCAAAGGCACTATTGATGGACCAATTCAAAAGCAAAAACTTTGTAATATGCAGGAGTAGCTTACAATTAAGACAGTTCTCAAGCACAAGTCTTACTTACGCACAGAATAAGACAAAGAACACCCCCAGAGTAGGACTCTAAAGAGGCATTTTGTGATCCACAAGCTCGTCCCCCCGGAACTTACACTAAAAGAAGTTGAGATTTTTTATCATCTGAACCAATAGCCTTATTTAATCCACGTGTACTAATCTTACGTGCAAATTCAGACGCATCTGTAGGAAATTCGCAATTTTGTATTTTTATGTCAGTAAACGAAAGAAATTACAGCACAGTGGGCTATGGGACCGTGGGAAACAGCAATTGCTCATAAATCAAACCGCACGATCGGATCAACTCAAATTTTGCAAATAAGCGTTTCTTAATGATATCTAAGGAACAATGAATACAAAAGAAAGGTGCTGGCATCACAACATGCACCTTTAAGGAATAGTTCATCTTTCAAAAAAAAAATAAATAATTTGAGTAATGAATTTGAATGAAGGATCCCAGATTCTGCATTAGAAACTTCATTATTTTGTGAAGAAATAACCAATTTTGATCTTTACCAATCACATGTACAGTTAAAGGCCAACTATCAGTGATTTGATAAATAAGAAAATAAAAAAGAAACATAACAAATCAGATTTGCTAGTCTGTAGTAAGTATAGGTAGGTATCCTAAAATACCCTGTAAGTGATAGACATAAAGCATCAATACGGACAAAACGAGTTTAGTTCATACTGTTTGTATAGACCACTTGCTGTAACACGTAATTGAATGAGGTATCTAAATCTTTGAGCACTATAACTGTTTTCTTCCTTTTCATGGCAATTTTCGTAGTAAAAAATGCTAAAAAAAATATAAACTTCCGAGAATTACCGGTTAATCCCTCACTTTAACCTTTCCTGGTAATTTAAATATGGTTCTTACTCTTTGCAAGAATCACTGTGTGTCTTTATTAGCAAATACCAAAACTATGTGCAAGTAATCTGATTTTTTTGTCTGAAAATTAAGGGCTATCGGTTCCATCCTTCAAAATATGCAATATATAGCTTTAAATGCCAAAAACCCAAAATAGTACAACTACATGGGCTTTTATCATCAGATTGAGCAAATTGAGTTCACTGTTTGTTGCCCACCCGTCGCGTCTCTAAATGCCGCTTTTAACCTTCAAGGCAGCATCAGCCAGTCTCGTTCAATAAATCTAGCATTTAATGTACATTCTCTTAGTGTTTTTACAGGAGGCTTGTGAAATGTGTTTTCAATCAATCTCACGTAAATCCATCAACTTTCACTTGGCATCAATCAATCAAAGTTTTACTCATGAGACAGATTTATTACAAAATGATTGCTAATGTACAAGGTTGATCATGCGAGAAAAACAAACGTATATTGTAGGCATGCACGTATTTTTAGTATTGAAAACTGGTGGGGGGGACGCCGGAGAAAATACCTACTCTCTTCTGCAAAACCAACTGGCAGAATATCACAATTAGTGGCATAACCAGTGGGAGCACCCTGCTCAGAACCCTCCCCCCCCCTGCCAGGCCCCACATCAACTGACCATTTGTACTTTGTCTATGGAGAAGGACCCTAATTTGTCCCCTCAGAAAATGCCTCGGAACCCCTTCTGCCCCCCTCCCCATTTGCAAAGGTCTGGTTATGCCACTGCTGACAATAAGGAGCAAACATATTTTTTTTTTGTTCTTCATATGTTAGCCACAATGACAAATCAGCCATCACCCAGTATACAGGGAAAATAGTGTGCCCTATTTCTCCAATATAAACCGTGCAGTATTTGTTGTGTAACTCCGCTGTGACTCCAGGGACGAGGTTGAAGGGAAACAGTCCAAACTATTTCCATTTCCATAGGGAAATAGCACTTGTAATTGGAATCAGCCAATGAAATAGCATGATTATGTTCATGAATATTCATGAGATGTAATGATACACAACTATTGTCTTCTTTTTGGAGGAAAACAGAGGGCGATAATATTAATGGACGTTAATTGTCCAGTTAAATGTTTTAAATGCAAAAGGTAGCAAAGGAAATTTGACTGAAGTGGGACTCAAATCAGTGACCGGTCAGAATTCTTTGGTACCTCATTCACTGTATGTACTTTCCCTAGTCAGTTTCCCCAATACATATTTTATCTTATTAGGCCCTTGGTAAATCATTCAATGTTCAGACACTGTTTTCCAATGATGCCAGGGTACGAGGACAGCTAATGACAGTCAAGGGGTTACGCCCTACTCTTATCCAAAACTGGCTGCGATTTACATATTCAAGCATGATTTGTAATGGGACCGACTGCTTAACATCCCCCTCCAAAGGACTGGATATTTTTGTGGTTCGTTTGACCTACTCCATTCTTAAATGCCGAATGCCTAACAAGGTACCATTTTTTTCAGTCCTCGGTGACCCAGCCAAGATTCAAACCTGCGACCTCCCGACTAAGAGACAGACACTCTAACCACTTGGCCAAAATGTTGGCTGTGACAGTTATTTAGCCTTGAAAGCTAAAGTATATGCCCTCCATCTGAGCGTGCAAAATCTTGATTCTCTTTTTTTTTTTACCTTAAAGGGGACAGTTTGATTAGATCGAGTTTTCATATTGATTAAATGACTTTGACCCAAATAACTCATCTGTAAAGTTTTATGTCAGTATTTCAATCAGTTTTGATATGAGAGCTAAAACAGTGTAAAATCAATTCATGCAATCTTGGAGGAAAATCAGTTTGTATTAATATGGAATTTTCTGCCACTACCCCTACTCAGAATTTCTTGAACTTTCCAAATGAAAATGTACCTTGTTTAATGATTGGAAAAAAGAAATATCAAAATTGATTGTGAAAAAAAACACCCTTTATTTGTGATCTTATAGGCACAAACATGGGTACCATACCTGAAAATTTGGCGGCTGGGACTAGGGTCTCTCCACACAAGACATTTCTATTATACTATCAACACTTTCATGAGCCTTGTTCAAAATACCCCCTCCCCCAGTCAATGTTGAATCCTAATTCCCCCTTTGCATAAAAGAAGGGAACCAACATTGATTAGTAGGGTAGTGGAAAGGTTGCATATAGGGAAGACTTCATGATTCCTAACATAAATAGACAAAACACCATAAGAATTTCAACACATTTTGAGGGCAATTACAGTTGGTCTTTTGGGGCCAGGTTTTTGGAGACATGTGTCACATTTATGTATCTTCTGGTAAGGTTTAACTTAGGGTCATATGACTTGCTTCATTTCTCAATGGGGCTTTCTATGCAAGGTACAAGATCTGCATTGATGCGGATCAATTAACTTCAGTGGTCCACATAGTGTCTTCACAGGCATATCACATTTCTGCAGAGCAAAGCACGTACAGAAAGGAAAATGCTTCTAGCGTGGTTTCTCACAATGCAACACTTTAAAAATCATGCTTCTGTTACGCATCACATACATACACTTACAACATACATCGTTTGTCGCAATGTCGCAACACTCATACTGTAACAATGTGAAATATTCGTCATCATAGTCCAATACACAACAGCATTCATCTGGGGTTCGGAAGTACATTGATGCAGATTTGTTGTATCATGTAGAGGAGGAGGAGGTATTAGTATTTAACAACACATCAACACTATCGTGTCATTTTAGTGTCACAAAGATACTTTATTTCAATTCACTTTATTATAATATACATGTTAGGGAAGAAAGCCCAGTTTTAAAAGCAGGAGGAAACCGGAGTACCAGGAGTAATCCTGCGAGGCGGAGTATGGACTGGAAACCAAACACACATGAAATCGCAGGCCAGACCGAGGGTTGAACCTGGGACCACAGTGGTGCAAAGCGAGGGAAGACCCACTGCGCTAACCTGACCCCTTTTATCATGTAGACTGCCCCATTATGTCTTCCATCACACCCATAGAAAAGGTGCATTGCTTACAATATTGTTTGAGGACATGTTTACATTGACAGCTAAAGTACTATTTGTAAAGTGTAATGAAACAAACATTGCAAAATGTGTGATGTGGTTTAAATCCACTATCAGCAATTTCTTCAAAATATAAATAAATTGCACCCCCTATTTGTCATCAAAGTCCTTTTTTGCACTGTTATATTGGAAAATGTTGTAGAAAGGACCCCTGTATGGCCAAGCTTAAAGAGACATGAGGAGATTTCCAGAAAGAAGCGCCCCCAATTTTTTTAGAACCCGGGTTTTTTGCATATTTGGAATGATTTCCAATGTATTAGATCACACCTGAAGTGATTAAGCCAAATACGCCGTCTTTATGTAACAATATAGATGATTTCGTACTTTCTGTCGTGCATGGACAGAAAATTCAAAGCACGGTGTTCTGTGGGGACAATTACGATCGTTCAGGCAAGTTTCAAAAAACAAGGTTGCTGTTTTCGTTTGTACTTGTTTGTTCAAGAAACCTTCAGAAACGTTCTTGGTAGGGTGGTCTACAATCGATCTGTGCAAGTTGAGAGAAATTCAATCCTAAAAAAAATCCCTCCTGTCACTTTAAAGGATGACTCAGAGATTCAAAATAGTATTCTAAACTGAAGATAGTCACTAAAATGTTATTCCAAAAGCTTGGGAGATGTATCCGATTTTTCGTTTTCATGCAGTAATCATTGATAATCACAGTATGTGCCATAGGATACCGTGTTTATGACAAAAATTCTGGATTGGAATTTTATAACCAGTGTGTGGATTTTTCTATATGAAGGACTTATTTGAGCTAATGTTATTTCACACAGTGATTAGTATATGGACCAAGCATTATTATATATGCAAAACACACGGTTTTTGTTGGAAAAAATTGAGTGCGCCCTATTGGGAAATCTCTGAATAAGCCTTTAAACCCCACGCCATAACTTTGTCAGAGAAAAGCATTGTTATAATAAAGGGTCGAGATCCTGACTTTTTTTTTCAGGTCTAGAACAGTCAAAGATGGCATCTTCAAGACTACTTTAAAATGCTTTAGTGTCTGTTTTTCACAAGAACAGTATTATAAGGTGTGATATGAACTACATTTTTGTTTTGTAAACTAGCAATTCGGACACCAAATGGGAATTTTGAATGTTGGAAAAAAATAACTGATTGTGGCTTAATGGGCTTGGACTTGCACGGATATACACACCTTTAAAAAGCCGTGACTTCACAACAGCAGCCATGCATTTACAAAACCCTGTGCTCACTAAACGAACAGCGATTCGACAAGCTAGAAACACCACGTGTTGATGTCCCAGCAGTCGCACAAAACTGGGGACCCGGGGATTAGCTTGTCATAGTGTGTAGCCTGGTTTTCTGAGCGGGGATTCATTTTGAGTAACATGAGTTTTTAAGTTGTATCAACAAACCGCTGAGTGGTGGACAAGGAGAATGGTTGGATAGAGTTGTTATTACATGAGATGGATTATTTAGTAAGAGGGATTATGGCAGTGTAGATGATTGTAAATTGACGGGAGGCTGAGAAAGGTATCAGGGAGACGGAAGGCAGATAAGGGATGTATGGGATGGAGGGAAATAATGAAATGAACCAGGAGAGGAGATGGGAAGTAGTTATTCACTGGTTTCCTGTGTGGGTGGTTACTACAGAATGAAAGATGTCAAATAGTTCAGAGAAAGCTTGTGAGAACAGAGTAAATGAAACCTTAAAGAGACACTGGCACATTTGAAAAATAGTGCGCCCTCAAGATTTTTCAAAATCACTATTTTTGCATGATTGCAAGGCTTTTATATACAAAAGTCCTCACCCGAAATGATTAAGACCAAATCAGCTTCCTTATGGGTAAACAGAACGATTTTATAATTTAACGTCGCCGGCGACGTTAAATTCAGCAGACGACGAAAATGGCATTTAACACGCCGTATGCATGTTTCCCACGCTATGCACACTGTTTGATCGGTCCATAACCTTCGTGGTTTTAATATCAGTGAGTACGAGTCAAAAATATTCATGTAATATACACATTTGTTGATTAAAGTTATGGAAAACTTAAAAGTTGGCCTACAAATTACCTGGATGTCTTTATCCTCATATCAATGTCCCTATCTGTTTTGGGGTATGTTATTCTTATGTCTAAAATATATCTCTGTTCTTCCAATGGCCTAGACTATCATTTGAGAGCAAATTGAAGAAATTTCATAATTTGTGAAAATGTGCCAGTGCCGCTTTAAAGAAAAGATTTTTTCCAAGCGTATTGTCATGGACCTTTGGATCAAGTTGATTTTTAAAAAAAATCTTAAAAGATGTGCCATTGTGGGCCAAATCTTCATTAAAACTCAACAAGAATTTGAGACCCAAATAAAAAAAAAATCCTAATATGAAAAGAAGTGGTAATTTCTTTATGCTGCATTGAAAACAAGGCGATGCCAATATTCCAAGTGGAAGAACAAGTCCGAGTTCTTCCATACAAAAATAATGGCATCGCCGGTTTCAATTCATCGTAAAGAGAGTACCGGTTCCCAAAATCATACCTTTATTCTCATTCTTAAAAAGATTTATAATTTAAGGTAATCTTTAACCGAATTTCGCAATTCTTATGACTTAAATACAGCAAGAAAGGACTGCCACTACCCAATGAGAAAAATTGAACAAACCATTGAACGCAAAGAACATACACAACATGCACGTGCGAATGTAGCAAAACGCAGTATGATTAGTGTGCATCAACATTCAAATAACGTCAATATGCGGTGCGTAATACCCGGTCTAGATTGAGAACCAATGAAATTGCATAGATTTCCAGAGCTGTTTAAGAATTGGTGTTGTAAAAATAAGGAACCATTTTCTGGGCCTCAAATTTCACTGAGTAATGAGAAAAATATGAAAAATTCTTCTGATACCAGAATCTCAATTTTGATGGGATAAAGGGGGGTGTGTACCAATTTTTAAAAGAAATGGGTAAAACCCATATTTGAAGGGGAAAAATAATTACCAAATTTTGGATGACATTTTATATACAAAACTGGTCTCTTTTATGCATTGCTAACATTAGACAACTGACCCCGATATACAGAAGGTAGTCTGTGCATGTGAGACATTAAGGCCTGTCTTGCCTGGAGTGCTAAGTCTAAGTTGTTTAAAATTAAGACAGAAGAGAGTAAAAGGGATAAAAGTAGTTAGAGATGATGTAATTACAGTGAGGGAAAAGGGAGGTCTTGTTAAACAGGAAGATAGATAAAGGGATACATAGAATGTTAAGATTTTTTTTCTCAAAATCCAAAGAATTTGATTTCAATGACTGGATGCCTGAGAACAGTTGCTCAGTTTATGAGTGATAAAACAACTGAGAGACAGGGAAAGTGTGAGAATCAAAATAAGAGTGAGGGGAAAGAGTCAGGCCAAATGATGTGAAAATTATGAGTGAAAATTAGAGTAAAAGAAAAAGAGATGGAGTGAAAGAGAAATGGAATGAGAGAGAGAGAGAAATGGAGAGAAAGAGATGGAGTGAAAGAGTGGGTGAAGTATTAAAACAGACAGAAATTTCAACACATTGGCCTATGGAGCAGCGCGGTACAAACATTTGCCCATAACATCAGAATGCGCTGACAGAATCAACTGAAATTTTAGAAATAATATTTTCTCAAGGATATCTGCACAAAAATGAAGGTGCTCATAGCACAATGGATCATGCATGCTTATGAAGACTGACTACCATAATGTGGCTGAGGGCCTACTAAGGCACGGAGTACCAAAGATGGTTGGGTGCATGAGGGGATGTCCCACTCATTGCATGAAGCACAGATAGGCTTTTCAAACAAATTATTGTGGTGCACCCCAATCAAATTGGGACTCCAAGTTCCTAATCCTTTGGTACATTCCCTCTTCTTATCCAAAACTTTCAAACTAATTCCAAGTTGGATCGTTATACAAGTCTCATACTGCTTCACTTTTTGAAAGATTTCAGAACACATCAGACCATCTCTTAGATTTCAAACAAAAGTTATATCAGGTTTTACAACCTTTTCAAACCTTGACCACTAGTCCAAATTTTATCTCACAATGGCTAATTCACCCTTAGTCCGCATTCCCCATAATTCACCCTGGGTGCCTCCATTCAATACACTATTTCAGGCCTGTTTTATTTCTTAATACCTCGCACCGTGAACAGAAGATATTGAAGCAGTCAAAGTCAAAACCTGAGCAAGATGACATTTCACAGTTTGCTTAGGAGAAATCGCCCTTCAGCCGCTCACACTATCTCAGCATATTTCTGATTCGTTAAGCACACAAACAGTTCGATGATCCAGATAACAGTAGACTGACCTTTCTCAAATTTTCAAGACTGCTTCAAGACGCCTTAATTTTTTAAGTAAACCGGCTGCTCGTTTCTATTGGGGGACATTAGTTTGGCTTGAAGTGTCTTGGTGCTTTGAGTGTGTCAGTTCAGTTGAAACTATATGCTTCCAAGTATATGAGAGCTGCAGTTACAAATGTTCCTGGAGCATAGGGTTAGGGGTGGGGTTTGGGTTATGGTAGTTGGCGTGTGCTAGTGTCATTGCTCCAGGAGTATTATTGAAGACGACATATACAACAAGCCTAGTGGCTAGCTTTTAGTGTGCAAAATCTCTTGAAGGAAAACTTTGTCAAGAAGTACTGATTCAAGACTTTAAGACTTAAGCATATTTGGACACATTTGACTGCACTTATTCTCTGAATGTATAAGTGAAAAACTCACTCTTCACATGAAATTCATAACATTCATGCCAAAAGAGTGAAAAATAATAACAATAATAGCAGAGATTTATATAGTGCCTTATGCTATTGGCCTCTAAGCGCTTTCACAAATGGTCACTGATCACTGTGGCCCAACCATACCATAAACCAGGGTTCTCAATAGGCAGCCCGCAGGCCAAATCCGGCCCACCAACCATTGATATTTGGCCCTCGACTTTCTGTAAAATATAAAGGGAAACATAAGAATTTCAGGTCTATTTGGCCCTCAAGTAGTGAACTTTCAAACATGTTTGGCATTCTCTGGCCCTTCAACTAATATAATTGAGAACCCCTGCCATAAACCATTTAGCATCATTTCAAGGGATGCAGCAGATCGGGATCAGCGCTTTCCCTTATCAGCAAACATACATCGAGATAACCATCGCAGCCGGGACCAGCTTCCCAAATATCGCATGGGTAAATCAAGACAACCAAGCGGTTAATTTCTTGTCCAGGGAAATTACAAGATAGCTGGATCTCACAGGGCTCGAACGCACGCCTATACGCATGGATGAGCATACACTGGAGTCGAGCGCTTACGTGATTGAGCTATCTTGTCCGCTTACAAAATCACCCCAAAAGGGTGCAATTTCACTCGATAAGGATTTCCTGCAGTGATCACTTACTAAGTAAGATTGATTACTCTAGGTAAATCCTTCCTGAGTGAAATTTCACCCTTTCAGAGTGATTTTTCCCTCTTTTGGGGGAATTTTTATGACTTTCACTCTTTTGGAGATTGAGTGAATCTTTCACTCTTTTACATACAGAGAGCATCTTTCCGATTCTGAATATGACATTATGACAGTGTTTTACAAATGTTAAAAATTTTGTCAACAATATGGATGTTGACAACTTCACTTTGATAATTCTAAAGCACACAAGCACTTCAGTTATCCTATTATATATACAGACAGGATGGTCAGAACACCTTGAAGGAAACATGGTTTTTGCACTTTTACCTTTTCTATAAGTAGCAAAATTTTAGTGTGAAAATTGAATTGCCATTCTTAAACACTCAAGATTGTTTATACAATTTCATTGGTTCCTAGCCATGTGACATGAGGCGATATCACACGGTACAGCGTGTACACATGTGCTCAGGCCAATTGAAGGCACACTCTCTTAAAACGAAAGAGTGAAAAACCACTCTAAAAGAGTGAAATCTCACTCCAAAAAAGAGCCAGCTGAGTGACGCATCTTTTAGAGTGAGATTCACTCAAAATAAAGAGTGAACAAAATAACTCTAAGGAAAGGGTAAACTGATAACTCCTTTTTAGAGTGAACTAGTCACTCTTATAGAGTTGTGATTCTTTAGGAATTTTGTTTATTTGGTGAGTATATTGTATGTGTAGGTCATAATTCATAGCATCGTGACATGAATGAAAAAAAAAAAAAAAAAAAAAAAATTTTGTCAACAATATGGATGTTGACAACTTCACTTTGATAATTCTAAAGCACACAAGCACTTCAGTTATCCTATTATATATACAGACAGGATGGTCAGAACACCTTGAAGGAAACATGGTTTTTGCACTTTTACCTTTTCTATAAGTAGCAAAATTTTAGTGTGAAAATTGAATTGCCATTCTTAAACACTCAAGATTGTTTATACAATTTCATTAGTTCCTAGCCATGTGACATGAGGTGATATCACACGGTACAGCGTGTACACATGTGCTCAGGCCAATTGAAGGCACACTCTCTTAAAACGAAAGAGTGAAAAACCACTCTAAAAGAGTGAAATCTCACTCCAAAAAAGAGCCAGCTGAGTGACGCATCTTTTAGAGTGAGATTCACTCAAAATAAAGAGTGAACAAAATAACTCTAAGGAAAGGGTAAACTGATAACTCCTTTTTAGAGTGAACTAGTCACTCTTATGGAGTTGTGATTCTTTAGGAATTTTGTTTATTTGGTGTAGTCTATTGTATGTGTAGGTCATAATTTATAGCATCGTGCCTGAGATGAATAATGTGGACGCATCATGGCATGATTCAGATGGAACATGACTTGATTGTGGCCATGCGTGGACGTTGTAAGATCAGGTATGCATGCCCGTGACATTGCATGATTGTGCGGTGTCGTACATGTGATAAGGAATAGCCTGGAAGGCCTGGCCGCCGACTACGTATGTACGAGTGAAAGACGTAACAATAAACATTCAATGCTTCTCCACACTTTGTCTGTAATGCTATGAACTGTGACCGACACATACATACTACTCACCCGGTGAAGAATCTATTATCTATGATGTTCTTCATTAATTTCAACTTCGTTCAAACGTTTGCGACGGTCTCACTTAACTCGTCGCCATGTTGTTCGAAAATAATAACGCGGATTTGAGCTGTTTCTGATTGGCTATATAGTTTCACTCCGAAAAAGAGTGAGCATTCTCACTCTTTAGAGCTAAACCGGAGATAAAAGTTTCAGAGTGGGCTTCACTCAGAAGAAGAGTGGCTATTTTGAGCCACTTCGGTACCAGATGTGAGTTCTGTTAACCGAGATGTGCCCGTGAAGCTCTGTGGGTTGCATTTTCTCGCTCATTCTTAGAGCTAAAAGCGACTCGATTAGAGTTAATTTAAAATAACTCGAATTTCAGAGTGATTTGTTCCCTCTTTCATTTTAAGAGAGCATAACAAAGGACTGATTGATTTAAAAAGTTGGAGTAGTTTGTTGGATAAAATCTACCATAATTTTAGTAATATGTTACTAATAGCTTCTTATTTTGAATAAAGTATTGTTTTTCGCCTCTGCCATGTATCTATCGTGTCATTTCACACGGGCGACAGCACTATTTTAGCATAAAACAACTCGGCTGTGCCTCATTGTTCTACTTAAAATAATGCTGTCGCCCGTGTGATATGACATGATAGATACATGGCAGAGGCTAAAAACAATACCTTTATTCTCTAAATATCAACTGCCTACAACTCACCCTTCGGGTTCGGGGTGGTAGGCCTGTAGCTAGTACCTCGGGAAAAAAAGATTGCACTATTTCCCCTCCAACCATGTAGTATTTGTATACTAACCAGCTAACTAAAGAACCAATTAATTGCTCTACAGTCTCTAGGAGCTCTAAAGGTCCGTTCATACTTCCACTGCAATCAGTAGCCGTACAGGCGGGGGGGGCATTGCCCCCCCCTGACGACTTTGGCCCGGGAAAAAAATTGTCAAAAATCAGCTAAATCACGCCTGCTAAATCATGCTAAATTTTTTTTCCCTCTGACCGGGGAAAAATTGGCCTTTTGACCCCCCTAAGAGATTTTCCACAAAATTTTTCCCCCAAACCCGGGAAATTTGCCCCCGTCATAGCGGGCAGGCCCGTTACGCCACTGACTGCAATGCAGTGCAGTCTGCTGCAGCATTGGCCGATATTCGATCAATTTCTTCTGCAACTTGATGCAACTTCCACAGCAATTCAAGTTAAAAAACAAATTTAACTTTATTGCAAGCAACTGCAGTACATGGTCAGCGACCTGCTATCCAGGCACTTCAATGGCACTGCATTGCAGTGGAATTCTTAATGGACCGATAGCAAATACTCAATACCCTGATTAATTGCCCCCAACAGTCTCGGCCGCTATACTAAGCCAACCATGATCTGCCCTATCTTAGCAAGCTGCAGTTAAACCAATCTAACTCAACACTAAAGCCCCATACTCTCGGCAGCCTATTAGCCAGCTAACTCAATAACCAATTAGCCATCCCGTAAGGTTGGTCTTTTTCTACTACTGAGCTGGAAAACATATCGATCCATGTCCGACACGGTACACGCCCCCCGGTTACAACAATTATCTACGATCCTACGCTCTCTAAAAAGGCATTTATAGCCAGCTAACTACTCACTAACCAATCATTTGCTCTAGCAATTAAAGGGGCATTTTTCGTGCTCCACAAGCCTCGTCCCCCGACGTACCTAAAATGCTGAGATTTTATATCACTGAACCGTTAGCCTAATCTATGTGTGCCCAAATCTTAAACTGCAAATTCGGTCGCATCTGTAAGAAATTCGCAATTTTGTATTTTCTGTCCGTAAAACGGCCAGAAATTACAGCAAAGTAGCCTATGGAACCGTGGGGAAACGCTCGATTGCGCATAACACAAACCGCAAGATCGGGATCAGCTCACATTTGAGAATAAGCTTTTCTCAGGATATCCTAGTGATCACTGAATAAGACAGGTGGTGATGAAATCACAATGCACCTGTAATATAACTGTGCTACCAGTCAATAAATCAATGACATGATTTAAAAGCCTTACTGCTTTTTTCATGGACAATGATTTACCATTTAAGTTCACTCATTCATCGTAATTTGTATCATACACAATAATCCCTCGGTTTTCCTGGATTAATCGTCCGGAATTTACTGACTCGATATATCCTGTATCATAACCCTCAGAGCCGTCGTCTGCACTCTCGATCAATGGTCGTTTAGGCACTGCTGCATTCGTGACCAAGCATCATGACCACAAAAATTCGAAAATTTGGTGTTCATTTTACGTAAAATCACTGCTCCTAACATTGGTGTTTTAAGCAAATGTTCGAACCGAATTGGAAACAATATTTTCAGCATAATCGCCTCTCCACACACATCCAACTCAAAGACTTTAAAATAGATCATAATTTTGTTTTTGAATCAGAAAAAGATGATTTTTAGTGCCGTTTATTTTCAAAGATTCCCTTGTCGCTGAAAATTTGTCATCCTTGCACACCTCATTTAAAACAATAGGACTACATCAATTTACCGTAGTATTGTTTGTTTTTGTGGAATCACCCTTATAATTTTTCTTTAGGCCCTATGTTTATGCTGATGTTTTTTTCTGCTTGGTATGATAAAACTCATTATTTAGGTGATTTTTTAGGTGACAACGGATTATATCTAAGTCTTCTCGTATCTGTATCTGGGCTCGGGCTGCGCCCCTCGTGGTCCCGATACAGACTCCTCGCCTAGATATAATCCATATCCCCCCCAAAACTCACCTAATAACTAATATTCATATTTGGCCTCATAACCTTTTCAAATGTTTGATTTAAACATGACAATTGTCTTTTGTTTCAGAATGAAATATTCTCATGAAATCGGCAGTTGAACTCCTACATGTACAAAGCCACTCATGTATTGCAAAATGCTTACACTGAACAGCCTTACACTTGGGGATTGTTTTATAGCCAATGACTCACCAGAAGGGTATTGTTTACTGTACACAAAATCTATTTATAGTTCCCCCTCCTTTCCTTAACCAAAAAGTGCTATTTAAACCCATGTTAAACCCCTATCCTGGGGGGGGGGAGTTTATCACTTCCACTTCCTAGTTTACCTTGCACCCTACCAAAACCTCCCCTTTTCCTGGTGCCAAATAATTTAATGGCATATTGTCATTGATATTTTATGTTCTTTTTTTCTTGCAAAAACAAGCACCCACGGGATGGGTATCGGGCACCGGACAATCTTGCAGTGAAACCACCCCTTTGGAAGAAAATTACTAATATGCCTAGTATGACATAATGCCTCACATACCTACGCCTATCGGATAGCTTTGGTCCTCCTCGTTCCATTCATATCAAAATGAGTAGCAACATGCCTAGTATTAAATCAGAATGAAGTCAAAGTTCACATGGCAGCAAAACTTTCCATTTCCATAGACACAAATAGGAAGTTACAAATATGTAGATTTTCATAAAAGTGTTTGGCTCTTAATAATGGCAAATGAATGACTATAGTAGATTTCAAAATAAGTGAGCCCTCATTAAAAGTTTTAGGTCTGTCCATTCACCGTGAGAGGTAAGAGGAAATATTTTAATGGCCACAGGTAGAAAAGTTTATGGTACTCGTACAATGTATAGTAATGTAGCTAGTAAATAGATGTTGACATAAAATACATAGTTTCACTTCTAAGATAGCTTGGATGTTTCTTTTGAAGTATCAGGATGAAAACACCAGCAAATATTTCATTAAAATGTTGTTATTTGAACATAACTTACTTTTGACACTACAAAATATCATTCTTTATCACAGTACTGGAGAAATAATGCATTCTTATATCAATGCGCACATAACACGACTAAGCTTTTATTTTACCATAAAAAGTGGGCCAAACTTGTGTAAGAGATTAGCACAAAGCGGATTTGACAAGTCCTTCTATCATTAACAGACCATTGTAGAACTGAATGCATCAGTTTCCAGTAAGCCGATTCTGTAAAGTAACTTTGTACCATGGACACAATATGTTTTGTGATGGCAACAAAGGCCTAGTCTCCACATGGCCGGGGATTGAACCATCACCCCTATGGATTTATGCATGGAGTCTCACGTAATTTGAAATCTACTATAGTTTTATTATACCACAATGTTTTTGAGCCAGCAAAATATCACATTTCTACCCAATATCCAGTATTTTCATAGTTGCCTTGACTATTAAGTATGGCATCATAGTAACATCATATTTGGGATATTGTACTTATTTTGATACCATATAGAAAGATTTAACTCTAAGCTATCCTGTGGTACCAAAATAATAGGTATTGGATATTTAATAACAAAAATCCTGGGGACTGTACCCCCTCCCCTTCAGGTGTTTGGTACAAAAAATGGCTCAGGTAAATGACGGTTAATGCTAAATGCTAACGGCTTTGCTGGTTGAATTCCAACAAAATCACCATTTGTACGATTTGCTGAGCTGAACAGAATGGCAGACAGGAGATCGAACGTGTGCGGCAGGTGGGTGCCGAGGCCAAACCAAGATTGCTGAGGGATTACGGCAATCTTCCAATAAAATGACATCACTCAAAGGATGGCATCGACTGGCAATATTGAGTAGAGACACCAGGTGGGGGCACTTCAATTTAACTCCCTGGCTATGATCGCAGACGATTGTTTGTACAAAAGGTATGAATTGATGAGGTTATTCAGAAATCTGTGAGATTGCACCCAGACTGATTTTTTTTTATTACAACAGGCTCAATTCATTTCATCCAGACAACAAATAACAGAGTAACTCAAAATTTTGCAAACATACATGTACATAACATAAAATATTTTTTTAGACTTCTACTACACAAATGACAGTCAGTACAAAGATAATACTGGCAATCAAGGATTTGAACCTGGGACCTTCGGTTTATTAGTCCAATGCTCTATCAACTAAGCTAATGAGTCAGATGGGGGAAAGCAGGGATATTCTATGGTCCATTTCTCTACCTCCATGCAGTGATGTCATAACCTTAATGCAACATTTATGCACACATCAAGATATGCCGTCTTTGTGTTTCACTTGTAAAAACGCCATCGCTTTAAACCAGTGCATGCAGTTTAATGGTGCGACAATCAAATCTCGCGCTGATGTCACTGCACGGAGGTAGGGAAATGAGTATATCTACAAGCCTTCAGTTCAACTCTGTTCTTCTACTATCTTCTAACCAAAGAAGCATAGATGTAATTTATAGGAATATCTATCATCATTACAAAAACCATGCATCTCTGAAATCAACAGTGTTGATTTCAGAGCATGTGCGATTGTTGATGTCTTCATAATCTAATGAATATGGAGAAATCAAGTGTACTTCTGGACTGCCTGCATCATTACCTCTTAGTCTCCAGTTAATCCTCTGGAAATGGCCACGTGCTCTGCTCTGATTACACTAATAGGCATGAATTATATGGCTCCAAATTGGTGTGTGACAATGCATTCCATTTTTTTTTTTTTTAATTGCTTTGTTGTTTTTTTTGTGTGTACTTGAATTTGTAGATGCCACTGCTGCGATGCCAGCACGACCTCTACACATGGATCGGCGGCTGCCGCACAGTTGAATGGTCCGCCGAGTGGTCACAACATGAAGTTGCTTTTTTTACCCTGACAATATGCGGGACCATACATGTACCTGCCCCTGTGCACATATTCCACACAGATTTTCTATGTTTATAACAACATTTCTTTCACTTTGAACAAGGTGTATGCATTGTTCCCGCCATATTGTCAAGGTGAAAAGCAACTCCTGTTGGACACTGGGCGACCCAGACCCGCTATCGATGTGTAAAAAAAAAAGAGTTCAGTGATGCCAGTCAACATGTAACCAAATAGCAATTTCTTACCCATCCCCAAGATCTACCATCTTTCCTCATCAGTATTTCTTATTGGGTTGTTACATGATATAACATGAATAACCCAACAACCATCCAAATAATCCATATTTGGTGATGCAATCTGGGAAAACCCGCCACATGGGGCAAAAATTTATATTTTGAGTTTTTGCTATCATTGCAAGTTTGAAATATAAGTTTCCATAACTTTTACTTCTTTCTTTATGCTACCAATCAAAAAGTGGTGATGCCTTATCAATCTGACAAAAAATAAAGTACACATACACTCTTAGGCATTTTTTTTTTTTCAAAACTGTCCTGTGCGACATGTGCGGGTTTTCCGCAGATCACATCACATTTGCTTAACATGTTCTGATTGACTAATTACATCATACAAGTCTATCATAACCATTGAATCAGCTGGTATTTTAATTTTTGTCAGTCTTGTTAGTGTCCAGTCCCTGACTGGACCAAAAAACAATATTCCGTCTGCCACGTCACCTAGACAGTTTTGGAGAAATTCAGCCTATACTTTGTTTTTGTGCTACTCTCATATTCACCAAATTTTTAAAAATTGCTTCTTTTTTTATTTTCAAATCTTAATTACTAATTACATGTATTACGTTTACAAAACGTTAAATTGTCCGCATCACATAACAACGTATTTGTCAAAATATAGTCTGCGCATGCCCATAGCATCGTATTTGCATTTTGAAGAATTCGCCGTGTCACATAGTGACTTCTTTGTGCGAGTATTTTTTTCAGTCTTCAATGCACGAGTCCAGCATTTGTCGTTTACAAATAGAGATGTTTTTCACAAACCTGTCCCCCCACATAACATATTTGCACAACATTTTTTATTTACATGTTGAAATTGCGATTTTGTCGTTTTCACATCGTAACGCATATCTTAATAACTTTAATTTGAGAAAAATATATTCTGAAAGTTAACTTATTTTTTGTGATTTTCCACTTGGTTTTAATTGGAAATATAATGTTTTAATTAACATTTTTAGTTTTTTTGTTTTTTTAAATCTTCAAATCCGTTTTTCTCAAAATGCGTATTTTGCAAATACGTCAGTATGTGACAGGGCCCCGAAATTGACTACCTTGGCCCTTTTCCTGTGACACCCCAATCCCAAAACGGGCTAGGGTTTTTCAAACAAATGAGACAATAGCTTTGTTCAAAGACCCAAGTTTTTTGACCACTCTGTCACATCTGGGGTTTCTGTAATAGGCTATATTAACGATCAGGCCACGGCCTTTAACTCACCTATACACTTGGGTGATTTTTCTGTTCTTGGGAGGGAGAACTGGAGATTAAGGTTATATGGTTTGGGGTTATGGGCATTAAATCTGCTTCTCAAATTGATACAACCTTTTGAGGGGTTTGGGTGACATCTCATTATAGCTTGAGTGTTCCCCAATTGCCAAAAGGCCAAAAAATCCTTAAAAGGGCTCACAAAGGCCCAAAAATAGATTTTGTGAGGCAAGTGAGCAAAAATTAAGTTTTTAATGCTTTTTGTGAAAGTTTGATAAAAAGTCCTCTTTTACCTAAATTGCCCACCCCCTTTTGAGGGGGGGGGGAGGGAATTTTGGGAAAGTCCCCTTTTTGAACCCCCCCCCCACCACCACCACCAAAACAAAGTCCTGGTTCCGGGCCATGAAATACTAACAATGGGCCAGAACCCAACATGTGATTATTATTCTACACCATCTTTTTAGCTGGAGACATGTGGTTGCTGACTGAATAATTCAACAACAATTATGACCACTGAGCTATTCTAATGACGGTACAGAGCTAGTACTGCTAGTCAAGAAGCCTCAAATGTAATAGAGCTGCTCTTTCATTTAAAGAGAGAGAAAGGAATATCTGTTTGGCATGTCAATCTTCAATCCTGCATTGTCCAAGAAATTGGTCATGCATCAAGTGTTTGAAACATCATGCAATTAAAACTGTGTTTTGACAACTGGTCTGTCTGGGTAAATAACTGTACCTCAAAGAGGTTGAGACTTCAATGCTTTCTTTGTTCTTATTAAGTGACTAATTTTGTCGTGAAGAAGTTATGACAAGTTTGCTCTAGCTGCTCCATGCAAGTTAACCACTTGACCGCTCTAGCTATTTTTCATTATACAATGGTGTGCAAACGATATTTGAAGCTCACTGAATGTATGCTCTGTTTTCCAGTTCACAAGGTCAAAGGCACTTCTGAAGTCATGACCTCTTAAGGCCCTCACGATGCATACCCCAATTTTGCCAAAGAAATTCCTGCAGCATTATAGGCCTAATGAACCCCAAAACGCAAAAAATCAATTTTAGCATTAAAAATCCTACGGGAAACACACCAACCCACTATAGGCAGGCGACACCATAGAGTAAAACGACATTTAAAAAGAATCTGTTTGCCCATTCTCACCAAACTTTAGGCCAACCAGGATCTACCATAGAAAAGAAGGATTGTACTTCCAGTACTTCTCAATCAAAAAAACTACAACTTTCCATAGGTAGACCAGAACTAACTGATGGCATGAGCACGACAGAAAGCTTGAAAAGACCCGGCTTAAGTTTTTGCTAAACCCAAGCGCGATACTGGTTAATTCCCCAACATCGGCCTTATGCCATACTTAAGATGCTAACAGCGCTTCAGACAAGTGGTATTATATATAATTAATACAAAGCAGCCACTTCAAATGCATTCATTTTCCACTCCAGCGATGACTAGCCTTATTTCAAGGAAGGCGGTTAGGAGGGGAAAACATACAAATGTCTACTGATCGACGGCAGATAAATGTCAATACCTTGGAAGTTCCGTTTTTGCTACTTGAACGTGGCTGGGTGAAATGTGACAAGAATTTGGCCAGTGAGTCAGTGCTGCAGATTCTGAGAAGTAACCGATGCATTGTCCGCAGGCCCAATTTTGATGGCACCATCCCAGTATGTATGGTCATGTGAAGCCTACTGGGAGTTCAGTAAATGTAATATGGATGCATAGAGGGAACATACCACTCGCTAAAAGGACATTTTATATGCCAACTCACTCTTATTTAAACTTGAGGCCAAGCAATAATCAAGTTTTGTTAGAAAAAAAATGGCAACCCAGACATATATAGGGTTTTTTTAATTATAAAAATCAGCAAGTAAACTTGTGTCATCCCCCCTGGCGAGGCAGTCCTGGAACATTACCTCAATGGTCTTTTTGACCTTTCCATGACCTTTGACATCATCCACACAGGAAGGTAACCCCACTGCACCTTAACCCAAGTCTGTAATAAAATTGGATTGATTCAGCCAAATTTATTGGTCGAGCTACGGTTTCAAAAATTTGGCGAGACCAGTCAAGCCCCAATATTTTAAAACTCGTAAGGAGACCAATAAATATTGGCCCAAAATCATCCAATTTTTTAATCATTCTCATACGTAGGATGATATTATCGCCGTATCGGCCACCTCCATGCATGATACATGGTTGTAATTAGACTTAAACTTTTCAAAGGAGACATGAAAAATGAAACCTAACCGAACTGGAACACCACATGACCCTTCAATGACCTTTGACGTGGTCCTACCTTTGACATCATGCACATTATGAAGGAACCGTACTGCACCTCAACCCCAAGTCTGGTTTAAATTTAAATTGGACTTAAACTTGTAGAGGAGACATGAAAAACTGGCATACCTACACTACGGACTGCACCTATGACAAATAGCCCTCCTGCTTTTCAAGCCAGGGGTATAAAAACTGGTGGTTACCGTATGTTCCTAATAAACGCCCTGGGGGTGGTGCATTTTTCTAAAGTGGGGGCTTTTATTACACTAAAAAATGGGAAAGTTCAAAAATCCCGCATAAATCACCTTACCCAGTTTGGCGATCCTCTCTTTTGTGTGCATTCCCTCTTTTTGTGAATCTACGTCCCTACGTGTGCCAGTTACCATTATTACGATCAGAAACAAAAGCATTGGTGACACAGCAATTATTTACAGATTACAGACCAGTCCGCAATTAAATCAATGGATTAGGTAAGCTAACTCAGTTTCTTGAAGTGTTTTTTTTATCCAAAATTCTAGTGGTGCGTTTTACTTAGAAGCAGGGGCATTTATTAGGAACCACACGGTATAACTCTTGCCCGTGATAGCAAGAAGATCAGGTTTTGAGAAGTGTGCTTTGTCTTTCATTTAATTGCCGCGGGTTAGTTCGAGTATTTAAAATTATATACTACACCTTACATTTACTCTGCCTGAGTATCATTTATGCCTGCTTAGATTATTTGAGTCACAAGTCATAGGTCTACTAGAAAGCATGCATGCAGGCCCTTCCTTCAATCTGGGTCATTCTTTGGGTGAAAGGGGCTATGCAAAATCCAGGATTTAAAAGTAGTAATTGCAGTTTTCCTACATGACACAAAAGAGAGAAATGCCCAAAATGGTGAAATTTTACAGCCTATTCATGCAGTCTTCTGAGACAAATCTTGTTTTTGGGCTTAAAAACCCAGGCGAAATGCCAACCATGCTAGCATGGTTTGTGGTTAACCTGGTAAGGACTGTGCTTGAACCTGGGCCAACTAGTGCTTTGACCATGTCCAACCATAGGTTTGGAATAGCACCACGTCAACCATTGGGTTTGACCCTGCTGGTTGAACCTATGTTTGACCATGGTCAAGCAGGTCACTTAACCATGTTGACCATGGTCAACCATGCTATAGCATGGTTGATATTTCCTCCTGGGAGGGCCATGGACCATCACACATAGCTTTGTCCTCCAAGACCCCCCTGATTTCACTTGAAGTGGTCAAAACTTATTTGGTCGAAGAAAGCTACTATTTTTCTCATTTAACCCCTGAAATCTTAGACTGAAATTGTTTGTTTTGGAGTTATAGCGAAAATGTGCCCCCATTTTGTTAACCAATAAGTCTTGCACAGTATTCCTAACACTTAAGAATCATGCTTTTAGTTTCTCTTCATCAAACAGATTGAAACATTGGGGAAAAATTTCACAGATGGGGGTTTGGTGTTTCAAAATTTTTTATAATGTAAATTCTGTGATAACATTCAGACTTTGTTTTCGGATTTTCAAATGAGTGCAAACAAAAGGATTGCTTACAATTTCAAATATAACTCCATATTCTATGCATGCTACTACATTACACAATTTCAGCTACTTTTTTTCAACAAATGCTCTGTTTTAAAGATCTTGCATAAAGGACTTGGTAAGGAAGGACAACCCAGTTACTGTGAATTGCCCACATTTGTCCCTTAGCAAAATTTTTTACAAATCAGCTCATCTTATAAGGCCAGCTATATGCTCACAGACTAAAACCCACGCCTAGTTGAATTGGTGAAAAAGAGACCCGCCGTACAGCAAATTGTGAAAAATGACTATCATCATAGTAGAGGACTAAAATTTTACTCATACCAGTAGCATATTATTTGGGACCCAGGGGCGGCGCCAGGGTAAAATCATAGGCGGGGCGAAACATCATGGGGGGGGGGGTGTGAAAGTGAAACAGTACAAAATGGAAAGCCCTAACATTTTGTATTGAGGTAAATAGTGTCCTGGTAAAACAGCATTATGTGGTGTGTAAATAAATGGCCCCACATACTTGGTTAATGTCATTTTATTGAAAATGTAAATGAGCTAATTAATATTACGAACCGTGCCAAAAGTATACAGCACATGGACCTCATCATGTTCTATCCACCGTGCCACATTAGGAAGTTCATTGAGTAATCGGTTTATTCTATAGGTGGAATAAGCCTTGCTGCCCATCCGCTATCACGCCACGCAAGCCTACCGCCCACCATCTGTGGATAACACAAAGCACACCAACACATGTGTTAGTGGAGGGGGGGGGAGGATAAAAAGGAATCAGGTGAATGTAGTCCTAGGATTATTCTAGCGGACAATGATTATAGCATTCCAATGGACAGGACCAATTGTCTACATTTTACTTGCTCTCTTCACCTTTATTTCAAATGCTTGCAGGAATGGGTGACAAATGTGAGGACATGAGTCAGTCTACAAGCGGAATAACCTGCTTTTATGTCCCCCCCCCAAAATGAACCTGGAAATCCTGGGGCATGGTTTGGCACAAACGATTGGGAACAGGTTTTGTAGTCCGGAAGGCACACTTTCACATTTATCAGCCCCCCATGTGAGAGTGCAGAAGTATTCATTTCCCTTCCCCTTGTGTGATGTATTGCTGTTCCCAAGACTTATTTTCAGCTTGACCTAGTTGAATATTGTTATTCTTCTTCCAACTCAAATAACTTTCTCTTTTCTTTTTCCAATTAAATAGTGACAAGACAGGCCTTAGCCAGGGGGTGTTGGACTTCAAACAAGAAGCTACCAATGGTGCTGAGCTCAGCAGTGATTAGTATGGGCACACCACTCTGGGGCCACAACATTTTCTATGTTGAAGATATTAATCTGAGAAGTCCCCACATGAGCATAAGTAAGAGACATTTGAGTAGCACTCCAGTTTAACATATTATGTGGGTTTTAGTTCTCTTCTTGTGGGCATTGGGTTCAACAATTCCAACCCAAACTATTGATTATTAACAATTGATTTGTTTTTTTTTTTTTTTTTTTTTATGGCACAAAAAGGAATTTATAATTTCCAAAGAAAGCCCCTTTAAGTCCCAGTCTACATGACTTTTAACCCAAATCTATGAGCACACCATATGGGCGTTGGATCAAGGTTTCTTCTGAGCATGTTCGGTTTATAGGAAATGATTGGAGGACAGAGGGAATTTTATAGAGTGTTTTTAAAGAATGCCCTTTTCATCGGACCCAGAATGACCCTTGACCCAAATCTATGAACACCCTCTTAGGGCCTGGGTCAACGGTTCTTCTGAAATAAGTCTAGTGATTATAGCAATTGATTTGTGGAACAAAAGGATTTATAGACTTTCAAGAATGCCCTTCATCGGCTCACGTGACCTCTGACCCAAATCTGTGAAACCCCACATGGGCCTTCGATCAAGTGATTTCTACCGATTTTGTGCAATCAGGCCAAGCCGTTGGCAACAGGACGCATTTAGGCAAGTGTGACAGCGGTTCTTACTATTAGTGATACTAGCAAGTGATTTGTTGCACAAGAATGAATTTATATATTTTCAAAGAATGCCCCGTTAATCAGTCTAAATGATCGGTGATCCAAAATTCTGTGAAATCCCCTAGGAATCGGGCGCAGTTCTTCTAACCAAGCTAGTGATTAGAAAAAAGTGATTTGTGCACCAAGAAGGAATTTCGAGATCTTTCAAAACACTGCCTTTATCGGCCCACATGACCTTTGACCCAAATCTGCGAACAACCCAACATGGACCTTGGGTCCAGCGAGTCTTCTGACCAAGTCTAGTGAGTACAGCAATGATTTGTGGCACAAGAAGGAATTTGATTTAAAAAGGCCCCTTTAATCGGCCCATGTGACCTTTGACCCTAATCTGTGAAAACTTCTTGGGCCTTGCTTCAGCGGTTCTTCTGACCAGTGTAGTGATGCTAGCAATGATTTGTGGCAACAAGAAGGAATTATAGAGTTCAAAGAATGCCCCTTAATCTCAAGTGACCTTGCCAAAATCTGTGAACACCCCATTCTGGACCTGGGTAGTGGTATTTAACCAACGTCTAGTGAGTATAGCAATTGATTTGTGGCACAAGAAGGAATTTACTAGATTTTCAAAGAATGCCCCTTAATCGGCCACGTGGAAAACCCCTTTGGACACAAAATCTGTGAACACCCCACATGGGCCTTGGGTCAGTGATTATTCTGACCGATTTCGCTGCAATATTGGCCCAAGCCGTTGGCAGCAGATGATTTGGGCATAGGTAACAAGAAAGAGTCAACAACATTGCCATAACAAAGCTCTGCTTACTAGTATGTGCGCTAAAAAAAAGTGGACCCTTTTCGAAAAAAGTGGGCTTTTTGGTAAAGGGGGACCTAATCTCCAAAAAAATGGTCCTTTTTTAACATGTTTTCACCAAAACGTGGACTTTCTTGTCCAACCTTTTCTAAATTTTGGACTTTTTTATCAGGAAAATTCAGCACAAAAGTGGATGTTGTTTTGGGTGTTAAGGGGGACCTCCTTAACCCCCTAATATGATGGTCGTTTTTGAAATGTTAACAAATTGTGGACTTTCTTGTCAACATTTTTCTAAATGTTGGACCTGGTTTTATCAGGAAATTTAATACCCCCCTGTGGGATTTGGATTCGGAGGTCCCCCACCCCACACCCGTGGATTTGGGGGTTCCCCACCCCCGTGGGATTTGGGGGTTCCTTTATGAAAGGTGGTAGACCTCGGGGGATAAAGAGGGCATAAGGATATATGCTCAGGATAAACAATTCTTTAAATTTGTACTGGATTGGTTGTAGAATACCCAACTAGAATATTTCAGAGGTTTATAAAGAAAGTAGAATAGAATACTAACTAGAATTTTAGAATTTCCAGACTGTTGTGCTCACTATTAAAGGGGGGGGGGGAAAATATATGGTGGGCCACTGCATAAAAAATGGAACATTTTAGTGCACACACACAGGCACAACAGGAATGCAAACTGGTCCGCAGCTATGCTGGTGGCCCACAAAAACTTGTCTGTGCCAGGTGGTGGTAGTCAAAAAATCCCAAATTTAGACATAATGTGTAATTAGTTTAACATTTAAAAACAAAATCTTGATGAAAAATAAGGATTTTTTTGGATGTTAATCAAGCAATTTTTCTTATTCTAAAAATTTTGGAGTTGAAGAATCAACTCCCCAATGACAGCAAGTGTTATTTTTGAACTTTCATATAGGAACAACAGATAAGGATAAGGTTGTAAATGGTCCATGGAAACACACATGACCAGCCCACATCAAAGTGCCTAAATCAGTTTGAGATTTGTAGTCTTTATTACTGTAATCTATTTTATTCATTTGGGCAAGTTACTATATTGACTGAGGCTTGGCTTCTCATAGATATTATTAGCGCGAAGCGCTAGATCGGCCCATAGCCAAATCGAACGAAGCACGACGCACTTGGTTGCACACTAAGCCCCTCCTATACCCCCTGTATTAGCTGGAGGAAAAATTTCCTCTAATGATTATTCATGAGCTGAACGCGTAGTGTCACTTGGCGCAATGTTCGTGTTACGCTGTTGCTCCGTTACGCTGATTAAAACGCGACATGACTGACGCTCATGCATGTGTTTGCAGCATTTAGTTTTTCCAGTCAATACAAACAAGGAAGTGCTAAATTTTATCTGTTGGGTTCATGATAGTCCAGAAATGTTTTTTTATTTCTTTAAAGACACAGTGAAAGGGTTAAAAAAAATAATTAAAAGTTGCAGGAATAACTTAAAAGTGAAGGATATCTTTGTAGAATTTTCATAAGTTACTTTTTCCAACTGAAGAATTGACAGAAAAGGGAAAAACGGCAGTATTCAAAGATATGAATTTCCATTCATTTAGGTGTTGTAATAAGTGTTCCTACGGACAGTAATGACTAGAATATCCGATTTTGTTCTTATTTGTTTGCTTCTAGTCGTATATGATTTGCAGGATATGTTAAGACATCTGTACTTGTTACAGACATGCAAAAAACCTGATTTTTGATGATTTTTTTTTAAAAAAAAAAAAAAAAAAAAAAATCGAACGAAGCACGACGCACTTGGTTGCACACTAAGCCCCTCCTATACCCCCTGTATTAGCTGGAGGAAAAATTTCCTCCAATGATTATTCATGAGCTGAACGCGTAGTGTCACTTGGCGCAATGTTCGTGTTACGCTGTTGCTCCGTTACGCTGATTAAAACGCGACATGACTGACGCTCACGCATGTGTTTGCAGCATTAAGTTTTTCCAGTCAATACAACAAGGAAGTGCTAAATTTTATCTGTTGGGTTTCATGATAGTCCAGAATTTTTTTTTATTTCTTTAAAGACACAGTGAAAGGGTTAAAAAAAATAATTAAAAGTTGCAGGAATAACTTAAAAGTGAAGGATATCTTTGTAGAAGGACATCGCCGGATAAGGAGAGAAGGAGGCCCTCTATAATCATAATAGTTATATTTCACCATCAATTTTGAGTTGGTGTTTGACAACTACTTTGTCATGTACGCAAGGTATTTTTTATCCCCAAAATACACTTGTATCAAGAAAAAATGAGAAAAGTCTGAGAAACTTCAGGGGCATGCTCTCTGGAAAAGCAAAGCTTAGAGCATGCCTCCATTTCAATGACCATTGATTACTTATATGAAGAAACAGGAAGATGTTGCATAGCTGCCCTTTGTCGTGGAGCTTGTAAGTGACGCCTATAGATAGACCTTTTGTCCTTCATACGCTACAAAGAGGCTACACGAGGCAGCCCTTTATAACAATACCCAAATACCTATAGCTTATGCTGCTAAGATTTGGATTATAAAATCGTCTTCACACCAAGCAGACTCTGGAATACAACACAATGGCCCATGACCACGCTATTTATATCATGAGCAAGTTAACTACACTATGAGCTAATATAATTACAATTCCCATGACGCAGTTCAGTAGCTTTCATTTACCATTGTATTGAGCAAATACATCCCCTGTATTTTAGTATGATTTATGATACCCAGGACGTGCATGGTCAGCTGTTATTAACATGTACTCATCCAAGGCCACTGAACAGAGCCCTTGGTAGATTAGCATGCTTTACCATATAGCGATATGGTATGTTTGTATGTAAAAAGTTTGTTGTTGTTTTTGGCAATTCCATTTAGTGTTCCGGCCCCCCAGAAAACAAAAATGCAAAAATGAGGCCTTTCCACCCCAAGAACCAGAACGCCACTCACATATATGTTGCTAAATAATATAGCGGACATCCTTGCAACGCGGCATTGTGGTTCTTGGGGTGGAAAGGCTTCAAATATGGAAATTTTTATTGTCCATTGAAGCCTGTATTATAAATTTACATAAAACCGACTTTTGGGGAATTTATGTAAAGTCGGATTTTTTGAAAATCAGCAAAAGGTAAACTTTGAGCATGTCGCTTTATTATGCAAAACGTTTCAAGTTCATCCGTTCTCATGAAAACTATAGAGGGCGTCATTCATTCCTTATCCGGCGATGTCCTTTTCATAAGTTACTTTTTCCAACTGAAGAATTGACAGAAAAGGGAAAAAATGGCAATATTCAAAGATATGAATTTCCATTCATTTAGGTGTTGTAATAAGTGTTCCTACGGACAGTAATGACTAGAATATCCGATTTTGTTCTTATTTGTTTGCTTCTAGTCGTATATGATTTGCAGGATATGTTAAGACATCTGTACTTGTTACAGACATGCAAAAAACCTGATTTTTGATGATTTTTTTTTTATTTTCAGATTTAACATATCACTGATAGTGATGCATGTTCGAAATTAAGGAAAGCATGCCAAATCATAAGGATTTTGTTTTTGTTGTTTTGTTTTCATTTTGGTAAACAATATAGGGTATAGATTTAGGGGATCAAATTTCCCAAATGGCAATCACATCATATACAAATGATTTGAAACTGCATGGGCAGGGCGTAGTGAGAGTCATCTGATTGAGGGGTATAAACAGCTACCAACTTGAGATTGGCGGCCTCGTCTGTTTTTCTGCAATTTTTTCAGTGGAAGTTGAAGAGGAACGAACCCCCTGTATCACGGGAATGTTAAGGGTGTATTCTGAGGTTAATAACAGAGAATTTGAAAAATTAATATTAAATTTAAACATATTTTGAGTGAACGCGCATTTTACAGTTTAAAAAAGAAAACGGAAGTTAATAAAACCAAAATGTCGTCTTTTATGTAATTAAAAAGATAAATGCACGACAGAAAACCCAAACATGCTTGTCTATATGGGCCGGTTTATAACCTGGTTTCCAAGAGTGTGTATTGATACCAGTGTTATGCAAATTGTCTTTTTTTCCTTTCCCCATAGCTCCCCTTCCTTTTACTGTTTCATTTCTTCCCAATTTTCTTCCTGTCTCACTTTGTTGAGCTCTTTATCACCTTCAGGGATAGGTGTGCGTCATCGCCTAAATTCATCGCGTACAGCCCTTGAATCGCGCATGATGAGTTTAGCGACGTGCGTTCTCTTAAGCGTGCTGCGTGGCACTTTGTAAACGGTTCGAAAACAACAAGTGAAATTCTCATGCCTCACTGCGTGCTCAAAACGCGCAGGCACGGGCCCTTCTAGCGCCTTCGGCGCTATAGAATTTCTATGGCAGTTCTGCAGTAGGGCACCCTCTATAATATCCAAATAGCAACATTTATTTAGCAAGGATGCAGTTTAAAACATTTTGAGATTAAAGGTTAATGGTCCGATCGCTAATAGCCTCTTCCCAGGGACACCAGATTTTACCGGAAGTGGTCAAAATTTTGGTATCAGAAGAAAGCTATTATTTTTCTCATTTACCCTGTGAAATCTTTAGGCTAATAGATGTCTGGTTTGGATGTTATGAGCAAAAAGATGCCCCAATGTGGTCAACCAATATTAATTTTACACGATACTCGATGAGTATTACAAAATAACATTTTTAACTCTCACTTCAAAACGGGTTGAAATATCGGCGCGGAACTTTACAGATGGGGGTTTGGGATGAAGGCCATTCTATCAAGATGAACAATTTATAGACTTAAAATCAGGTCATAATGCCTTAAAGAAGTCACATTTTTTGGTATGTAGCAGATTTCATGATTCTTTAGCAAATTATTCACTTCACTTGGTTTGATTTGACTGCAAAATAAGCTTCCTGCAAATTACTGCTAATTCCATCCTCTAAATCAGAAAATCCTTATTTTCAACTCAATACTTATTCACTTTAGATGTTAAAGGGATTAGCAGCGATTTGCTAATCCGAAACATCGAAAAAATCATCAAAATTCATATTTTTATATTTTTGTTACTAGCATGGATATGCGAACATAACCTGCAAGTGGTTGGTTTGAAATCCGTGTATTAAAGGCAAGGCAGTACTTTTTATCTGATTCTGTAATTTCTATACGTGCATATCAAAATTCCGACTTGTGATCAAAAAAAGCCTTTCCCAGTGAATATCACAGATTTTCAGCGTGATATTGAGTACCATGATCAATACAGTTTGACCTCAAACACAAACATTAATGATCTTTGTTCATTCTGTACTGGTGTAAACCACAATCAGCTGTTTAGTGCAGATTTTGAGACGCCGTCGCTTTATATCTATTTGTGGGAGACGGTATGACAAATGTTCTCAATAGTTCATTTTTTTCACTATTTGGTGGTTTGTTTCTACATTAAAGCAGTTATATGGAATTGTACACACTTATCCATGATAAGTAAAAACATGCATTTCCACATTTTTTCGATTCTCTTGCATTATCGCTGCTAATCCCTTTAAGTGAATCGATGGTTTAAAGTGATACAAGGACATTTCAAGAAAATGCGCCCTCAATATTTTTGTTTCAATGTTTTTTTTTTGCATATTTAGAATGCTTATTGATGTATAAAATCACATATGAAGTGAATAAACCAAAAATGCCATCTTTACAAAATAAATGATTTAGTATTTCTGTCATGTCAAGCATGCTTCTCTATAGTGCAAATTAAAGACACTATCAGCAATTCATCTGAATAAGTAAAAATATTTGAAATTTGCAGGAATAGCTTAAAAGTGAAGAATATGTCAGTAGAATTCTTGTAAGTTACTTTTTCCAAATGAAGAATTGACAGAAAATAAAGTTAAAACAGCGGTGGTCAAGGATATGACTCTCCATTCAGTTAGGTGTAGTAAGTGTCCGTACAGACATTAATGACTAAAATATCAAATTTTGTCCTTATTAGGTTGCTTCTGGTGTTATTATTTTGTTGGACATAGAGATACCTGTACTTGTTACAGACATATAAAAATCTGATTTTTTATGATTTTTTTTTTCAATTTTTTTCAATTTAGCAAATCACTGATAGTACCTTTTAAGACAGCAGGCTCATTGAAAAGTTATTTTTTGGTTTTCTTTTCTACTCGTTTGTCCAATAAACCTGCCAAACATTCTTGTACAATCAATCACATGTAAATTTAAAGAGATTTATATCCTCAGAAAATCTCCTCATGTCCCTTTAACATTACAGACAATTTGAAAAGTTGGACTTTGAAAATATGTAACATAAGCTACTGAAATCATTGGACTGCATTCAACATGAAATTTAGTAAGAGCTTCGATCAGTGATGCATTTTTCATATTGATTTATACGGGAGAAATATATAGCTTGAACTGTGTTCTGCAAAGTGGAGATAGGAACCCATGCAACATGCACCATACAACAACTCATGGTGTGTTCCAGGAAGCTTTGAGAATATGACGTGCAAATTGTAATTGCAGTCCCTTAATCAATATCACATTTACTTTCTAAAAAGAAAGTGAATGCAATTTCCACATAGAAAGCAAAGAATGGTAACATTAATATTACCATTAAAGCAATAATAGCATATTTCTTTGAAGAAACACCTCCAACTTTCACAATTTCTGAGATTTTTTCATATTTGTATTGATAATTGGCTAGTAAGCCATATATCTGTGAATGGAAAAGCCCAATATTGTGAATATGACATAACTCTAACTTGACTTGCCTGAACCAATAAAACAATGGTGCTATTTCCCGGCTATTTCATATTGGAAGGCCGTTTACATCACAGCAGCCGTTGAATTATTATCGGAGATTCTACGATATTAATTATTCTAATTACAAAATCCCTTCGTTTGCGACACATACACATTTTCGAGCTTAACCATTCACAGGTATAGTTTACTAGCCAGTTACCAATGCAACCGTGTAAAAATCTCAAAATTTTTGAAAAATTGGGGGCGCTCTTAAAAAAATGTGCTATTATTGCTTTAACAGGGTTATAAAGATATAACTATCCAATCAGAGACATGGAAAGAAAGCTCAAAAGGTGCATATAAATGAAAAGAATGTCTATTTTATAGGTAATTCCTGAAGAGGTTATTGCATGTTGTATCATGTGTGAAAGACAGACCTCAGGAGGTTGGGAACAGTTTTTAATTAACTTTGTTAAATTTTAAATGAAAGTAAAACAATAGCTTAAAATTTTTACAATTATACTAACTCAAGCCCACTTGTATTTACATGGTCACATTTTATGGCAAAATCAACAATAGTTACATTCTTTAACACAATGTACATTTTCGTACAAACACCTGGACTAATAGCAGAATTCCACAACTGTCCAGCATACTATAATTGCACAAATTTACTGAAGACTAGGCTCCTTAGTATTTATTTCTTGGAAGTCTTCCTACAATATTAAAGTGTATATCTTATTTTGCACATAAGCAAAGATTTAGACTGAAATAGCAAGCTTACTCCTTTGGAACCGTACGGGTTAAAGCGCCCCTACTGATGGATACCGAACATGATTGGGCATGTGTTGGTTGTCGCTGAAAGGCGTCAATAACCATTCCCGAGGCCCGGCATCTTGCCTTGAATAGTGCTAAATTGAATTAAGCCACGATATGCCCCCGTGGATTGTTGCAAAACAACTGATGAGATAGGAAATTTTCAAACGTCGTCTGGGTGGAAATGTTGGGAGGCAATAGGTCGGGGTGTGTTGATATTGTTGTTAACTGTCAGGCGACGGGGGACACCACCGCTGGGCAAGTGGATGCCCGGTCTTATTAAGAGCGTTTCAATTGGAAATTTGCAGATTTACTCTTAAAACATGTTTGTTGTTGGCCCGTACAATTGTGGAAATGAAAAGGAAGGACCACACTGTAAAACTTGATGAATACAAACATAATTACATTTGAGTAGCTGGAAATACTGTTGATTGGGTCAGTAACCTTGGTAACATTTAAAGTCAAGATTACTGAGGCCAGTTTTGGTGCATATACTAAGAAAAGTGTTTCACAGTAACTACTGAACCAATTTGAATTCACTGGAATCAAAGACTGTATGAAAATGGTCTGTTTTCTGTTTATAAGAAAGTGTGGAATAAATGCCAGATTTCATGGTTTTACTATTATTCCTCTGTACTAACAGAGCATTTTGGATTCAATCTCAACATATGATATCTTGCTATTTGGTTGGTCATTGATATTGTTAATATGATGTAATTAGTCAACCAGATATATTAAAGCAATAACAGCACATTTTTTTAAGAGTGCCCCAATTTTCAAAATTTGACATTTTTACACAGTTATGTTGGTAATTGTCTACGAAACTATACCTGCAAACGAGAATGCTCAAAAATTTGTATTTATCATAAAATAAGCGAGTTTGTAATTAGAATTGGGATCCCAGATTGTACTTAATGGCAGAGCTGGAAATGCTAAGTTTATGTCCGTCCATGATGAAATAATGCCACCTCAAGAAAACTTGACTTGCTTGAACCAATAAAACAACTAATGGATAAGCGTAGACACGTGCATAGCACTATTTCACGGCTATTTCATATAGGAAGGCCGTTTCCAGCAGCCGTTGAATTATTATCGGAGATCTCCGATATTAATTATTCTAACTACAATACTCCTTCGTTTGTGACACAGACATTTTTGAGCTTAACAATTCATAGGTATAGTTTACTAGCCAGTTACCAATACAACCGTGTAAAAACCTCAAAATTTTTGGAAAATTGGGGGCGCTCTTCAAAAATGTGCTATTATTGCTTTAAGAAAGATTAAAGGCACTATCAGTGATTTGATATTTAATCAGAA
>JAMKCH010066701.1:0-15953 GCA_023653785.1 Ophioderma brevispina
TGCTTGACAACTCATCCCCCACTTTACCCCATCCAAACTGAGGTTTTGGCAGAGGACAGAGGGTCATCTTTTGTCTCATATTCAAAGAAATTTTAAAACTCAGGATGTTTTCCTTTTAATGTAAGGTACAATCGTCTTTGGAGTTGAAATATGATGGTCCCTCAAAGAAAATTCATCAGGTAAGTCTGAAATTGCTTCCTACATGGGGGGGACCTGATCATGGTCCTGATTTGTTTCTTATGTTGTTCTCCCTCACAGGAAGCACATCACCAATATCAATCCAATCATAATTTCGAGTTAACGTCTGGCGTTATGAATAGGCTATATACTTCGGCCGCCCTGAACGAAGGAGTGATGTCATAGCTTCCGTGCAGCTATTGTGCATGGCGTCCGCGTATGCTCCTTTGAACGCCCACTTTGTATGCTTGAGATTCCGTGCAGCTTACTGCGATGCGCACGTTTAAGACTGCGTAAAGCTATGACTTCACCTCCTTAGTTGAGGCCGGACAAAGTTATGTAAAGCAAATGTGTTAATAATGGTGGTAGACCACATGAGGAGACCATATTGGTCATAACATTGGAAAGGAAACATTTCGGTCCTAATTTCACTCGTATTGAGAAAACTATTTTAACTTTCCGCGTGAACAAATTTCAGTTTACTGAGCAGGGGAAGTGGCGAGTTGTCAATTGCATCACAACCACTAGGCTTCTGATGTGAAATAGTGGGGCTAACTCATTCTATACCCACCAAGCCCGTGGACGGCTTTACCTAAATCTTCAATTTTGCACAATTGTTACGACTCCCTCATGAACTTCATTTTGGTCTCCCCTAGATTTTTTTCCCGAGTGCCATCACTGTTCTCAAGAGATTGCTCAGGCAATTATTTTGAAGAGTTGCTATAATGTTCCTGCAAGAGCCAGATAAACTGACGGGATTGTTTTGTTGGCAAGTTGAGTTTAGTGACCCTAAAAGAGTCCCATGTCTCATTGAGTCGGTGATCAAGACAAGTTAGGTCTCCATTCCATAAAGTGGGAGTTAAAAAGAGCCTAATTTTGGATGGATATTTAAATATGATCCTGTCCTATGGCATAGTAAAATCCAATTCCCTGGCACAGTTTCAGTAGATTTCATTCACAATTTTATTTGTGCCAGTACACCCCTGGTTTTTGGGTATGATATATGAACCCAAATCCACAGCTCGTTCATGTCAATGTATGTTTAAGTACACTCCAGCTGAACTGTGTTGTGGATTAGCCTATTGTACTCCATAGTGTGTGCTGTAAGGTAAATAGTTGTAAAAAAAGAGGGAACTGATTGTGAGAGGTACTTTGACTTTGTCAATAAATCTGGCCAGTAATATCTTGAAGAGACATTTATTGTCTCACCTGAAAATTTCAGGGAGAGACATGTAATATGTGTGTATTGCCATTCCATTAAAGTTTCTGTAATTGCCTTTCAATTTGAAGAGGATATGTTGACTAAAGATATATCATGGTTTACATGGCTATGTCATGTTTGGGAGTCGTTGCAATTGCAGATTGTGCTCATTGAAAATGAAACTAATTGTAATGCAGCTTGGTTGTAGGTGCAATGTGGGCATTTTCTTTTAACATTTATGGGCATTCAGGTTACCTGCAGAGGTTCACAGGTCATTTTAAAGTTAGAACCCTGATTTTATATGTGAACCTTCATGGAAGGCACTTTATAGTTTTGGGCAAGACTTGTAATCTGGTGTCCCTCATCTTAGCAATTGGACCATTGGCACATCTGTATTCTTAGAGATATGTAAACCTTTCAACTCATTTGGGGCCATGGGAAGACAATGGGCGGTTCATACTTCATTTGCATAATGCAGCAGACGTAGTGAAGCATACCATTGCGTGAAAAGAATGTCTAAAGAACAAGCAATCACGCACGTCTGTTTGATACTGCCGATTAAGTATGAACCGCTAAACAGAGTACCTCTCCAGGTGATCATACTGCTTTGGAAGATTGAGGGGATTGGAATGCATGTATAGCAGTGAGACAGCAACATTTTTAATAAACACAGTAGTTCTTTCACTTTTAACGATCAGAGCACCAATCTATTTGGTGTTGGCTTCCTTTTTAATGTTCTGATAACATGATAGGACCCGGGGACTTCCATGTCACAAACTCCTAGAAAAATACCAGAAGCTGCCCCGCTAGTGGTGCGGTTTCCTCAGATACTATCTATAAAGACATTCATAGGCTTTTAGCTGTCTTAAACCTGTTTTGCTTTGCCCTTGCCCCCAAATCTATGCGGAAATTCCAGTTGATTCTATTATAATAGTTATTTATACAGTTATTTATGTCAATTGACGGACCCTAAGCACAAAATCTCAGAATGTACCTTTCAAATGGTCGTGCTAAAAACACTATTCCTTTTAGTGCTTTTTTTTTCCAATGAGACTGACTTTGTTCTGGACATATATAATTCAACAAAAAAAATCATACTTTCCTATCATGTAGACTAAATTTCTTGAACCAATGCAATGCAATTTTGTTGCGCTATTATGTTCACATCATAACCAAACAGACTGATTAAGAGTAACGGCTTGAAAATGTCATTCCCGCAGAGCAATTCATCGTCTTTAAGGTTAATGTTGGTATAGAGCTGTGTCATTGTAGAGCATTTTTCCATGTGGCTTGAGTAGTATGTTTGGCAGCAGCAGGTAGTGGCCTTGGTTACGGGTCGTTTCCTTTAGTCCGTGAGGGATCAGTTTTGTTTGCCCTTTTGGATGATATGCTAGATTTTTGCAGTAAGGAATGTTTAGATTGGGGTTATTTTTTCCTCGCCAGCCGGCAGTAATTGTTCCGATTTAAAGAAATGCTGGGGTTGGAGAAATGAAAGATGTTTGTAATAACAATTAACATAAGAATGTGGTTGGCTACACTTCCCACTGGTTATTTGATGGTCTGGTCTAGGTTACCAAATGCTCCCATGATACTGTCAAATATTTATGGTTCGTGATTCCTTGTTTTATAGGTGCCCTATAATTTGTAAAAACTGAGTCTTAGTGTCGCATCATTTGGAAATCAATAAAAGCAATAGGATTTTTGGGGTGGAATCATTTATCAATGTCAGATGCACATCAGAAACAATCAGTGGTTATAGTGACTGATCAAAACGTGTGCAGAGCATACCAATCCCAACAAGTTGTATACTTTGCCCAGTCTCGCGGTCTGTTTGGAACCCTGCAGTAGGAATACAACTGGTTTCAGATATCTTAAACAAACTGTGCCGCCAAGAACACAAAAGCAATGTTACACATAATCTTTTGGTGGCAGGTTCATTTTTCTTTTTAAGTGTCCTGTCAGAGGTCTCACACAAAAATATAAAATAGAGGCTCCTAAGGGTGTGAACTGTAATCTGTCATAAAGCAAGACAGTGCAACATAGTTATTAACCCAATGGAGCCGGCAGGAACAGATATTTTTCTATTTTGTCTTCAATCCTCATGACATACACTCCACTGCACCCCTATCATATAGCTGCCACTTGAGATGAAAATACTTGTGCTCCAAGAGGCAGAGTTCACTAACACCATCTCAGTTTTGCGAACCAGGCTGAGCCGAGCTTCAATGAGTAACACAACATGTATAATTTTTTATATCAATCTTGAATGGCATGGGAGACTCCGTTATACCCCACATAAGCCCAGTTTTGTTTGTGCATTGATAGTGTACATATTGTCTAGGGGGCAAAATATTTTAAAAAATGTTCTATGGTCCTACAGACGGATTTGGCATTTTATTTTTTTTTTCCCAAATTTTGTGTAATGTATATAAAATCAGGCCATTTTGGTGAAAAATGATTATGTTGGGTTCAAAAGATAGAAGATATCATTAGTTTCCCCACAATGCATGGCTTCTAGTGGGAATTTTTTGTATCAGCTAGTCAAGATGAATCTTTAGTGAAGAAACTTCTAAAATATAAGTTTGGTGATCAGTACTGTTAATTTAGCCATGTTTCATCTCTAACGATTCACATCAGTAGCTGTACAAAACCCCTCACATTGGAAGCAATGTATTGTGGGAACTAGTGATATCTTTCTCTTGTTAAAAGTGAGCGAAACAAGCAAAAAATCATACTTTTTTGTTGATTTTCTGAAGTCATTTTAAAAAAAAGAGAAAAAAGGCCTAACTTGAAGATCAACCTGCCGGTAAAACAGGGTTTTCTTTTTCACCGCCTTATGTGCTGGCAGTTTTTATGTGAAGTCGTCATAATGTTGTATGCGAAATCCTCCAAGTAAGTACAATTAAATAAAACAACTTATTTGTAAAAAAATTTCCAAGATTGGATTATCATCAGGAATTGCTTGATATCCAACATTTTGATTAATTGTGGGCCACCAGCAAAGCTGACATGACCACTTAGCAATCCGTTGTGCAGGGGTTCTGTGTGTATGTATGTGCATATTATTTAATAATGTGGTATGGTCACTAAAATGTTATTTTTTTATGGAGTCAACGCAACAGCTTGTATTCTTTGATGTAAGTGAGCGCAAAAGCCGCGGAACCGCAAAATTGCTGTTTTACTTTTTTACGTGAAGCATTGAATTGCAGTCTTTATCCTACCCTTTAGTAATAGATCTTTAGGTTTAACCTGTACGACACATTCCGGGTCCTGCCTTGCCATAGAACGTTACATAGCACCCGATATATCATTAACAATTTGACGCTATCTCATCCATTAAGGTAATGAAGCGAAGTGTCATGGTGTCGTCCCATCTTGTGGTATTCTGTGAGCCTGTTTATCCATCAGGGAAAATTAGATTGAAGTGACAAAATCTTCTAAAGTGCAATATGTGGGTAACTGCAGATCAAGGTGGTCTAATAAATTGGCTATACTGAAAACCGTCCAAGTAATCTGTATATTAAGTTTGGAAATTGGAACAAGTGTTTAAATTGAGAAAGTTTTGAATTCACCCAGGTGTCATTTTGGTTTCCAGCAGATTTTCAAAATAGCCTCAAAAGCCAAAATAAGCAGGCAGTCACTGTGAGGTTAACAATATGCTCATCCATCAAGGACACTGTTCATGTTGGTACTTGTACAATACATTAACATGAACTGATTGTGTATGGTTTTGGGTATTATATATCATCCCCAAAAACCAGGGTGTTATTTTCTAAATCATGTGAATGGAAGGTACTGACTGTCAACTGTAGTCCAAGAATTGAGATTTTAACTAGCTCATAGTGAGTACAGCCACTGATGCACAAACTCCATGATTTCCCTAAATACTAACCACAAAATTACGATGGCCGACAGTAAGCAAAGTACTTAATTGACAGGTGCACATAATTCGGCTCCCGCACCCATGGGTACTACCGCAAAATACTCGCTCGGAATAATTTCCAAAAAAGCCTTCTTAGATCTGCATAAATGAAATAATGAGATGTCAAACTTACCATATATGTCCAAATATAATTAACACTTGTGCAAGACACCTTACTTGCTTCTCCTTGTTTACCCGGAGTGAAATGGCGAAAAATGTCAATTTCCCTGGAAGATACTCACATATCCTTGATTTCCTACAACTTTTTATGCATTTCTTTCACTAAATATTAAAGTTTCCCTCCCTCCAAATGGCCAAATATCCCAGGAGGAGCTTCCCCCAAATTCCCCATTTTTTTGAGTCCCTTCGGTTGTTAGGAAGGGGAATGTAAGTGTGTATTACCTGCAGCTGCCTATTGAAGCAAGGTGCTTCTGCTGATTTCCCTAGAAGAGAAGATACCCGTAGCTTCCACAATGCATTGCTCCCATTGGAGAGTTTTTGTACAGTTGCCATGGGGATCGTTAGAGATGAAACGCTCTTAAATGCAGTTTGTGATCGTACTGTCATTTACAGCCATTTTTCATCACTAACATCCACATCATTACCGCTGTACAAAACTCCATTGGAAGCATTGCAATGTGGTGGGAAGCTATTGAAATCTTTCTCTTATTTTCCTAGTAGCCGTGAGTAAGTTGTAAAGTGCAGTGATTTCCCTATATAAACATAAACACCAGTATTTTTTTTGGCAAACACCTTTGGAAATTAAACATTTCGAGTGTGGTTAATGACATTAAGGAGCATGTTGAATTCATCTCAAAGCCTTCACCTCTTTTACCCTTTGTCTAAAAAAGTTTAGATCAAGATTCCATGGGCTGCTTATCAGAAGTTTGCTTTTGGATGTTTGCTTTTTCATTGAAATCAGTTTTAGTAAACTTATTTATTTCATTGAATTGGAGTAGTGAACCTTGCAACAGCATACTTTAGGATAGCAACTTTTTATACATTTTCAGGATAGCAGACCTTTGGAAAGCAACCTCTTAGCATTTCAGGATAAAGCAATCTTAAAATAGCAAATGTTGCTACATTTTCGTGTCGCCTTCCAGGTTTGGCAGGAGGCACCAAGAGCTTGGAGGCACCTACCAGTGTCATTCTGTCTGAGATTGTGCTCGTCTGAACCATGTTTTTCCAAGTTAGTTTATGGAGAGTTTTCTCATTCGATAAATACAAGTCAATTGCTAGGAACTTGGGTCAATGGATGCTCTTGGAACCTTCCTCTAATAAATGAGGTCAAGGGTCACATACCAGGCCAAAATGCATGAGGTCAAGTTATTAAAAGGGCTGAAAACATCAAATTGGTGTAATTTCAAAAGTTTAAGTCAAAAATGCAACCAAACTTGGGTCATAGATGCTAATGGAAACTTTCATAATGGTTCAGTGGGTCAAGGGTCACATACCAATGTCAAAGGTCATCTGAGGTCGGTTATAAGATAGGCTCAAAAACATTTGGGCGTATTGTCCCGCCGAACGAGTTCGAACGGACTATAGAAATGAGCAGCGTCCGTCCAGTTCGTCCGTGTCTGTGATAACAATGTTAACCCACGTTGTTAACGATTTATCTGGAGTTCCGTAAGGGTGACAATGATGTAACTTGGTGGAAAGAAGCGGGTGGACGAGTTCTCGACCTGATTTAGATTTTGTGCGTAAATATGCTTTAAGTATCTAATTTGCATATTTATGAATGTTCCTGCCAGGCCTTTTACAATTTTCTGGAGTTCCGTAGGCATATAATGATGTAACTGGTCGGAAGGAAGTGGGCGGATTAAAGAGTTTTCGACCTGTTCCAGTTTGGGGCGTATTTCGGGCAATTGAGTAATGTAAATGAGCCTAATTAATATGCACAATCAGGGTAATTGCTATATTTTTGACACTGTACATGGGATACCAACTTCCTGCGCTGCATGAAGCGAATCAGGGGCACCTCTTATTGCAATTTGGAAAGATGTGAGGTATGCGGCCACGGCTTTAGGTTTGCAAATGAGCTAATTAATTATGGGTAATTGCTGTCTCTCTGAAACGGTACATCGTATAGGCAAATTCCTTCGCTACATGAGACAACTATGCCTAGGGAGGGGAGGGGTGTTGTGAGGGTTATGTATTGCGGGGGTGTGGGGAGGGGGTGGGTGGGTGTTGGCAGAGTGTTGGGAGGGGGTAGGGTATTGGGAGTGTGTGGGGTGTTGGGGAGTTGTGGGGAGGGGGTGGGTGTTGCGGGTGTTGAGGGTGGATGTTGCGGGTGTGGGAGGGTGGGTTTTGCGGGTGTTGGGATGAGATGGGGTGTTTGCTGGGTGTTGGGAGGGGGTGGGGTGTTTATGGCATTTTATCGCATGTTAGTGAGCGCGACATTCGGCGGGGACATGTATTTACGCGATGCGTAACAACGAGTTCGCCTTGTTTTGAAAATTAAGTCCAATTGTAGCCACATTCTTGGGGGTCATACATGAAACATGGGAACCTTCATATGATAATACGGTCAAGGGTCACTTGCAAGGTCATCTGAGGTAAAGTTATTAAATGGCTAAAAACTTAAATATTAGACGGTCAACTTGTGCCCTGAGAGTGAAGGACAGGTTGACGAAAGCAGGAGACACTAGTGAAAGTTTTTGAGACCGCTTGTTTAGAATAACACCTTTGGCACACTGGCACTAATACTTTGTACATACTGCAAATTCTGATAATAAAATGATATGTAATTGGTCAGGGTTGAGGCAATTTGAGTTAAATAATTTGTTATCTTGTTTCATGCATGAAGACCGCATTTATCAATGTTTTTTTTGAGTTGATTTTACAGGTACACTCATCTTCTGAAACCGCAGCCTTCCATCTAAAAATGCCACATTTCACCTCGCATTGTAGGGGACCAAACTTGTTTGCGTTGCTGGTGAATGGAGAAGAGATTTTATAGAGCGATCATTCAAGAACATCGCCTGATCCAACTTGGTGTCTGTTATTGTTCCATAGCAATCGGCGGGGGCTTGAAGAGGTGTTGTCAATACTGCTTGCTTTTAAGTCCCTTTTTAAGCCCATAAGCACCCAATCAGCCGACGGTTAACAAAGAAGGATATGTAATTTTTTGAGCCAATCAGGAGACAACATGTTGGTGAGGTCAAAGCGGATTAACTTAAACATGTGAAGCACTCTATTCTGATTGGTGATGTTATCTAATGCACCATCAATTCACCAATCAGATAACACTGAGAAATTCCGTAGAGTCTTAGGGTTGGTGTTCAGATTTTGTGACCCTTTTTGGGAGAGCGTGGCCAAGTGGCTAGGGTGCTTGCCCTCTGGCGCAATGTACAATCAAAATTCCCAGGTTCGAATCCGGGTGGGGTCACTTCTGGGATTTATTCGGGTACTAACTCTGGTTTGATCGTAATACCAGCTATTGATTAAATACAGAAATTACCGCTCTCCCTCCATGGTTCACTTGGAATTGGCAAATAGATCATGAAAGCATCCCGCCTTCGGAGGGGACGTAAGCCGTCGGTCCCATGTACAGAGAGCCACAACTGTACATTACATCGCATCAGTGTCGAATAAGAGTAGGTGTAAACCCCTGACTGTTTCCCAATCCGCCCCAGCTCAAAGCGGGCCATGTTGGAGCGTCCGTATCATGGATACCGCGCCCCGGATATGCACACTTGCTGAACAAATCCTAACACAACCACAAAGCCATTACCAATGACTGGTGGATACGCAAACAAAGAGCAGCAAGGGATGGTTATTACTTGTAGCTTTATAGACTAATCTGATAGAGCCATTACTGTGTTTCACTCCCTTCACTGGTTGCAGTCCTAGATGGTCTTCTATGCTTTTGGTGTAACCCAATATTCACAGTTGCAAATGCGGAGGCGCTCTAAGTTTCGTGTCTGTCTGTCTGTTCATCAGCAAATACTGTCTGGTGATGTATAGGACCTACAATGTTCTTGGCAAATGCATGTTTCCAGATTGGGAAGGTAATCATGCCCCACTACATCTCCGAGACATTCTCAGTCTTATTTTTTTTATTTGGATTTCTGATAGGAAAATATTGATACAAATTATCTATTCCATGAACAATGGATCACAGTGGCAGAAAGCGGGGCCTGACCCTTCACTTTGAAAGTGGAAGGGGCCGCCCCCTACTTGTCATTAGCTTATCATTGCTGCATGAGAAAAGGATAGTAGATATGGAAAATTCTCGGAATAAAGTGCCGATGGCCCCTCCATTTTGAAATTGTTCCACCGCCTCTGCAATGGATATCTCTGCCCTATGAATGATTCACTTGTAATATGACCATAAGGTGCAACACATAAAGAGTCTTTTGTGTACATGTGTAAAAAAAAAAATCACAATGGGAAAATACTTTATCAAACCAAAATACTTTAATTCTAATTTCATTTTTATGTGATCAGCACTTGTGTGTATTACATAGCCCATACATAACGTACACACTATTTTCTGTTACCGTAAACAGATTTTGCCTCTTAGGCATTGGGAACGGCATGAAGCCAATCAAATATTTGGTCAGGTTGAGATAAGAAACATGCAAGCTTTCCAGTGGTAACAAAATCTCAGGTTTGAAAGGTGGTGGCGAACTATTGAATCGGGTGATGCCCCTTAATGTACTATGGGTTGGTTGGCTGGCTGGCCTGGGCCTATGCGAGCTGGAGTGATTCCATGGCAAGTAACTGATCGTTGTTGAACTCTGTAAAGTCTCTTGCTGTACAAAATGGGGAATGACAAGTGTAGACCCGAGTTCAACAAGTTTGGGCGCTATTGTAAGTAATCAAGTTTGTAATTTTTGTGGTTTTGGTAGCTATTGTAGATAGAAAGTTGCAGTTGAACTGCGATATACAACCACCACAACTGCTCTACAAATCACTCTAGAATTCATTACACAACTCTCTTTACAGTAGAACAACTACATAAAGGATTCTTTCAACAACTTGTTTCCTACTCGCACTCAATAACTTGTTCTACAACTCGTCCATACACACCTCCAACTTAGACATCTCATGAACAGTAGCTGTAACGTGGGCTTTCGTCATTACCGTGTGATTAGAAGCTGATCAATGTGGTTCTTTGTTTTAAAGGTAGTGACCTCGTAGAGACTTATTTTTCATAGTAGGGTTTATACCATATTGCCAAAATATCTTATTTACAAATTTAAGTTAAACAATTCAGTCTGTGTGGAGAGTAGATACCACAAATATGTATCCAATTGACCCACCGAACATGTGGTGTAATTAAGCTACTGTTGGCAGGGGGGGTCGACCACAATTGGGGTGGTTTTTTGTTCAAAGCATCAAAAGGTAACATTATCCGGGTTTTTTAAATACAACTTTCTTGCTGATACCGAATCTTGATTTGGGTCAAGTGGGTGGGACGAGGGTTGTTGATATGTCACCACCTTTAACTTATCAGGAATAACCTTTTTCCCATCGCAGATGGTATAAAGTCAAGTAATACAAAGCCACTACATTGCAAGTTACGCTAGCATATGTGGTAGCAAGCAATTGATGGGCAGAATATTACAGTCATGCACAGAGTTCGGTGGTTGTCTCATGTAGCAGTGCAAATTCCTCTGGTTTCCAATTATTTTAAGAATTAATGAACTGGTATAGCCTACTAGGAAATTCATTTACCTTTCCTAAGCAGCTAGAAACATAACTTTTGATTGGGTGACAGCGCACCCATCACAGTTGGATAACTTCTCAGTTCATTGCATGTAAGGGATGATATGACCCATGGTTTTGAGATACCATTATTGTGTACAATCCCAGATAGCACACACTAATAGTACAATATGCTCATAAACCAAGGCCCAGGTCAGTTGGTTGTACTTATACATGCCTTGACATGATCTGATCTTGTGTATTCTAGGTAGCATATATAATACACAACACTCAGGGTGTGTTTTCTAAATACACTTGTGAATGAAAGCTATTGAACTGTGCCTATGGAGTTTGATACTCAATTGCCTCAAAGTGACAAGCATTGTTTTAAAACCTTTTTTTCCTGTAAGTTGCAATATTGTAATCTCGGTGCAATGGACTGTGGTCAAAATATTTTAGAACTATTTGATTGGAAATTAACGGTTGATGCAGAGAGTATGGTGTGATGCCTGAATATACGGTTATATCCCTCTCTCTAATATACGAGAGGGTTTTCTATGATCTCAGTATTTCACTAACCGATTAAGTAAAACATCTCATTAAAAAAAAATAAAAAAACGAATAAAATTAAAAATAAAAAACTAAGCGATGGTTGTCTTTTAAAGACTATTCTTGTTAGATCTGACCCTGTTTGCAGACAAGTGCTTTACGAGCTGCTGGTTCAGCCCCTCATCTTTGTTAAGTGCAATACCTTCAGTAATTATCATGTCACCTTAGGAAGTTGTTAAACAGAAACGTTTAGAAGGTTGCAGGTATACCCCTTTAGAGCATGTGTTTGTCTTTATAGGAGGCCTTAAGTGAATAATCTGTTTAAAGGGCAATCACATCTTAAGGCATACTACATATATCATTATTATAACGGGTCATCTATTATTTTTTTTACCCATTTTGCGACGAAAAAGACAATGGTCTAACTAATGTTTCTATGCATTATATCAGATGTCCTTAAATGAGCAGGTAATTTTCAGAGACCATTACACCTTTTGGCCTTATCTTATATTAATACCAGTGGTCTGCGTGTCTGTCTGTCTGGTAAAAGTTGGACTTTTCCAGAAGAAAAAAAAATGAATGATGAGTGCCAACATACTTGACATTGTTCAATGTCCTTTCCGAGTGCTCCTGCCAGTGAAGCAAACTGATTAGGCACAGCCCGGCAAAAGATCTTATCAAAGGCCAACGTGTCCGATTACTATAAAAATCTCAATTTTATGGACATTATATTTTTGAAGACTAGTTCCCCAAAATTTCACAGGAGGGAAAAAAGTTCCCATAAAAAGCTCTATTTCCCCGTCAACGGAGAAATAGTTCATTTTTTAGGGGAACTTTTTCCCTGCCTTGGTAATCTTGCATCGCCCATGCCGCATAGTGAGTGACCTCTGACACTGCATCTTCTGCTTGATGCGTGTGTTACATTTCACCATTGGGGCAATTCTGTTGAATTTTGACTCAAAATTGAGAAATCTCAATGCTATAGAGTATACCGTAAAACAAATCGAATGTCTAGAGCAGTTGAGAAATTTGTGGGAGAGAGCGGCGATTGGATTGAACCATGAATAGACTGACTAGCTTTGAGTTCATCATGAGTTCGGTGATGGTGGCAGCCAATCCTTTAACGAGACTTGGCAAGTTTTTCAAATGAAGTGAAATATTTTTATATGTTTAATATAAAACAAATAGGGACCTCTATATTCGTGAAAATGGGTGAAAATCCCTCCCCTCGTTGACTGGGATACCGTGGGCCTAACTATTTTCCCTCAGCCCTCGGTCTCGGGAAAAATATAGCCCACGGTCTCCAGTCCCCTCGGGAGTTATTTTGCACCATTTCCCCTCATTGAGGCCGTCAATATTTGTATAATGAGCCAATCAGAGATACTGTTAAGAAAGGTATTAGACCTCAACACAACCTGTATATTCTTGACATTGCCAAAGTCCTGTCCATCCCAGGGGTATTGAGTCCATCCCGCACAATGCACCGGTTTTTTGTGAGCCACAAAATCATAATTCTTAACACATAAAACCTGACTTTCACTCTCATTTTAACCCACCAGTGCTATGTACTTAGGGACTTGTTTATGATCATGAAATGTCTTGTGGTTCTTAAAGGTGCTTGTTTCGATTATGTCTATTGTTTCTCTACTTGATGTGAGAGCCATGGCAATTTGCACATATGCCCCCATCAGGTACCGGGGAAACAACTTGAGTTTTGATAGCCGACGCAATAATGCCATATTGGCCAAGCCCTATTCAATTACTGTACTGATATTGATGTTAACCATTAAACGGCAGTTTTTTGTTTATATCTTGAAAATGAAATGGGATTTGAGGGCTCAAATTTCAAGACAATAATTAGAAAATACAGCCTTTCATCTGATACAAACCGATCTGAACTTCCGTAAACAGGGGTCCCAAAGATGATCGAACACAAACGTTTAAATGTCACACCCATGTATTGTATGAACGTTGACTTTTTAAGTTTAATTTCTTGAACAGCCATGTACGTGACATTCTTGTTTGATATTTCACAATTGTTGTGAAACCACTGAAGCATAACTTAGCGTGGACTGGTTTAAAGCAGGACCTGACTTACTGCAGTAATACTACTTGAGTTGGATTATTTCTTGTTTCAAAAAAAAAAAAAACAAACAAACACAGGGAATCGCCATTTATTTCAGTTTATGCCATATAAGTGCTGATTGGATTGGTAATTTCAGGTGAGGGCTAGTAAATGAAAGCTTCCAACCATGCACAAACGTGAAAAAAAATAACTCGAGGAAATATCTTAATTTATTTTACCTGTGCCCGGCACCAAGTTAACATATCTTGCGGCCTATCACTTGTGTGTGTTATTCGCTGTTGGGTACACACCATCCGTTTGTGTTCTACGTATGGGTGCTGTATCGTTTGTGTGTGTTATTCTCCAGGAGCTATTTGCCATATGCTCCTGACCAGTTTGGCAAATTTAATATGCCTTAGGAGCTATTCAGCATATACAAATATGCTCCTGGAGCATATTTAACTTAGAATATTTCCAGATTATTTTGCTTCAGAGAATATGGTCCTGAGCGTAATTTCAGGCCAGAATCTCCTAGAAGCGTTCACGTGCAAAGACAGTTTGTTTATTATTGCAGTTTAAGGTAACAGGGTGGTTTTATGGCAATAATTAAGTTATTGTATCGGACAGTAAATACGTACACAGTCCCCTAGTTGCTATGCGTTTTATCGGGAAAAAAGTTTCACAACCTAAGGCTTTTATGATTATATGTGGTAAAATGCAGCCTTCAAAACCAGTAGTACATGGTAACATATCATTGGATAGCAATCCATGCTCGGTACACATACATATTCATGTAGTTCAATGAGACTTAGATCTATTTTGACACTCAGGGTTTGCATAGTTTTAACAAGATATTGCTGGGGAATAGGGCCCTTGCAGATCTAGTAAAAGGACTTCTACCGTGATGAACGTTTTATTTGGGCGGTACTCACAGATATAGAAAAGTGGCGTACTCACATCACGGTAGAAGCACGTTCCTTATACAAATACAATAACCTGTAGTCGTGCATTGCGTTGTAAAATATAGGGCTCCGAAGCAAAAAGGTTTCGCAATATTCGCCTTTTTCGGAGCAATAAAAATTGTTTTAATATATTCTCCGCTCGTAACACAGGCCCCACACCTCAGAAGGTCTTTTATCATATGTAATTTTATACATAAATTCATAATGATAAGTCTGAGATACAAAATTCAGGGGAAAATCCTTCCCCTTTAATTGTATAGTGTACACCAGTGACGACAGCGGCAATACTACGCCCTTTAACCTCAAGTTAACATGTGACAAGCAATTGTAGATGTATATTTTGTTTATTTTCTAAGCCTTTTTTCAAATCACTAGTGATGATTGTATGAAAAGGCATTTAGCACACTTGGGTGAGTATGTTTACTGAGTTGTATTGTGAATTTATCTGCTGCTACACGTTTTTTAAGTAAACTCTTTGCAACCTAAAATAGAGCGGGTCCCATAAACGAAAACGTCATTCCGCTTAAAGAAATGCTGTCTGATTTGCTCGTATATTTAGGGTTGCATTGCGAACTACCAGAGCTAAAATTATGTTGAATGACTTTTTTGTTTGCCCTCCAATCATCCATGAGAGGAATACATTTAATGCAATGCACCTGGTTCCCCTTAACATTTCATTATTTCTGCAGGGGTATCTTTTGTATTCTATGCATGCTTGTTTTGTTCTGGAGTCAGGTCTGGCCAAGATAACCTATTGACCTACCGTGCAAGCGCCCTAGAGCCCATAGGTTCGCATATAGATCAGTAGTTGTACTGTTATTTCTCTGAGTTCCATGAAACCCTGCTATTTTTACAAGCGGCTAGTGGCCGACCATTGTAACTTGTCAATCAATACTCTTCTCTTGTTGACTGATGACCCATCCAACACCAGTTTCGATCCTCCATACGATCGGCAGTACTCCTTTACAATTAATTGGTATTATTACGTCCGTTCGAAGGAGACTCGCACGGTAGCATCGCAGCCCAAAATCTTGCCCATACATTAAATTGAATACAAGTTACACCCAGATGTCGGCCTACTACTCGTACATTTTTATGCCAGATACATAGGCCTATCTATTCTACAAATTAAAAACCATCGAGCTCTAAGTTAATGTTGAAATTCGCATTCTTCCTAATTTTATTCATTTCTCTATTTAAAAGTTTATTCCCCTCAGCCACTGGCTAAATTAAAAGGAAAACGGGCCCGGAGGCACCGGCGTCCAGTCTAAACATGATATCAAAAAGAAGAAAAAAACGAAATTCCATAGCTTATCACCGCGTGCACTAACTAAAAGATAAGTTTTTGGTAGTCCAATAAACTATGACGTTTTGGGAGCAGCTCTTTCTTGAATACTTCACATCTTCCTAGAATTAGAATCTCTG
>JAMKCH010066706.1:0-12168 GCA_023653785.1 Ophioderma brevispina
CTTTCATACTGTACTTTGGCCAATTTGCCCCAATTTCCAAGAAATGAGCCTGTCCCCTGTTCACCATTCATTCACATAATATATTGTGAAAGTGTTAGTATTTCATTTTGTTTATAATTTATACAGTCTGAGCTGGGTTATTTCTTGGTAAAAGAGTAAGTGAACAAGTATTTCAGTCAACTACAGTTGTCACAAGGATTTCCATAGCCTACAAATTCCTTGTTATGACTGTTCAGCAATGTGGAACATTGTAGGTAGTTTACCATTCAAATAGATCCTAAATATTTTAACCACAGCCCATTTCACCGAGATTGCAAACTTCAAACTTACACTACGGGAAACAAGTTATTTGGGCATTGTACACATAATGGTACTCTCAAGACCATGCATGGGTCAGATCATCCATTACGTGTCAATGGACTGAGAAGTTATCCACTGTGATGGGTGGGCTGTCATCCCGGGCTGTCATCCAATCAAAAGTTTTGTTTCAAGCTGCTTCCTGTAGGCATATACCGTGTCCTTAATTCTTAAAATAATGGAACCAGAGGACTTTGTACTGCTCCATGAGACAACCACCCAACTCTGTGCATGACTGTGATACTCATTTGCTTGCTGCACATATAGTTGGGTCATTTGGAGCAATTCCGTGACCGTGGAGAGCAGAGCATCATTTCTCAGTGGATTTGTCTGCTATGAAGGTTAATGAACAAATTTAGCGGGGGTGCCCCTCGAGAAAGTGTGGGCGGAATCCAGGAAGGGGGAAAATTCATAATACAGGGGTCAAAAATGAAAAATGGTTGCATTGCTGTTAAAAGGTATCCAAAGTGTTCTTCTTGTTACAATGATTAACAAAAGGTATAGTTTGTACTACCTACAAGGTATGGTTACCGAGGTATAAGACAAAATTCGTCAAATGTCAAAGGTCATCACCAAAGGTTAAATCTTTAATATTGCACCAATTTTTTTTAAAAATGGTCTCAAGTGTTAACCTTTCCACAGGGATTGCAACAAAAGTAGTTGACACTCGCATTTGTATTTGTTTATCGAGATAAATGACAAACAAGGTCAACCCCATTGACCTCTATTGATCTCCGAATTTTAAAAATATGTTAGACGGTGCAAAGTGTTTTTGTTGCAGTCTCTGAGGAAAGATGAACAATTTGAGCCCATTTTTAAAGAAATCGGAGCAATATTCGCACTATCACAAACTCACCCCCCCCCCCGAACTCACACTTTATTTCACTCACTGAAAACACTTAAATTAGAGCACCCAACCAACTTCAAACAGCGCTCTTCATGTTTGACTATCACAACAATCATTTACCTCCGAACTTCAGCAATTACTTTACCACGAACAGACAAATCCACAGCTATAACACCAGACAAACCGACAAACTTCATCTTCCCTCCCAAAATCTTCCTCTGAAAAGCACTTTATTCAGTATCACGGCGCAAAACTTTGGAATGATCTTCCAGAATCCATCACAATAATTACAAACAAAAATGCTTTTAAAGTTCAACTGAAAAAAACATTTCATCAACCAATTCTTATAAATTTCTCCCCATGTTCTCCTCACTCTATTCTTCATCTCATTTCTATCTCTATTCCTTACTTTTTCTTCACCTCTACCTCTTCTACCTCTGCTTCCTCATTATATGCAATAGTATTACATACCTCAGCAAGACATGTTGTAAAGTCTGTCCTTCTTGCCCAAATTCCCGTATCCTGTATTCCCGTTAAAGGTGCGTGTTCCGATCGTCTTTGGGACCCCCCCTGATTTACCCGGAAGTAGTATCGATTTTGATATCAGATGAAAGGCCATGTTTTTCTCATTGTCGTCCTGAAATTTGAGCTCTCAAGTCCATTTCATTCCCAAGATATAAACAAAAAACCGCCGTTTTTAGTGGTTACCATCAATATTAGCACAGTATTGAATAGGGCTTTGCAACGTGCATTATTGCGTCTACCATCAAAACCGCAAGTTTGTTTCCCACGGTACTTGATGGGGTGTATGTGCAAGTGTCGGGCTCTCATATCAAGTAGAGAACACAATAGACATAAATCGGAACAAGCACCTTTAAGTGTTTGTTTAGCTTAGATTATATTGTATGTTTTTGTTTGTTTGTTTGTTTGTTTTTGTTTTCTTGTTATGTATATTTACCTATGTAATATTCTATATCATCCCTTACTTGTATCATTAATATTGTAATATTGAGTATATTTTACTTGTATGTATTACAGGGCCAGCAATAACCATAAGCCCTATCGGGTTGTCCATTGGTCCTAGCATATCATATCCCTCACCTGTTCATCTTAGTACAGTTTTACAATTGATACTTTACGTATTATTATATAACACAGTGTATTATTCATTTCTGTCACGTACGATATGTTATGCTGAATAAATTGAATCTTGAATCTTGAAGCTTAACCTTTCGTTATGACATTTGACATTTAACGATGTTTGTCTGTATATTTCTATAACCATAAGTTGTAAATAGTACAAACTATACCTTTTTTTAATCCTTGTAACCAGACGAACACTTTGGTTACCTTTTTACAGCAATCAAAGCATTTTGAATTTTTTACCCCTGTATTATCAATTTTCCCCCCTCCTGGATTCCGCCCACACTTTCACGAGGGGCACCCCCGCTATATTTGTTCATTAACCTTCATATAGAAGACAAATCCACTGAGAAATGATGCTCTGCTCTCCACGGTCACGGAATTGCTCCAAATGACCCAACTAATATGCTAGGGTAACTTGCAATGCTGTGGCTTTTATCCATTCCGACTTATACCATCTTCGATGGAAAACTACACTGATTAGTGCTATGAGACCTATAGCCTAGGCACTATGATTGAGTTACAATATGCTCATTCACCAAGGACACAGTTCAGTGAGTTGTACTTGTACATACATTGATATGAACTAACCTTGTGTGATCTGGGTATCATATATCATACCCAAAACCAGGGGTGTATTTTCTAAATACATTAAATTGGTGAATAAAAGCTACTGAACTGTGCCAAGGGAATTGAGATTTTTAAAAATATGTTTAGACGGTGCAAAGTGTTTTGTTGCAGTCCTCTTTGAGAAAGATTAACAATTTGAGCCCATTTTTTTTAACAAGAAATCGGAGGCTCACTATTCGCCCATCCCAAACTCTCACTCCCCCCCCGAACTCACACTTTATTTCACTCACACTGAAAACACTTAATTAGAGCACCTCAACCACTTCAAACAGCGCTCTTCATTTTGGACTATCACAACAATCATTTACCCCCCGAACTTCAGCAATTACTTTACCACGAACAGACAAATCCAATCTTAACCCCATACAATCCGACAAACTTCATCTTCCCTCCCACATCTTCTCTGAAAAGCACTTTATTCATATCACGGCGCAAAACTTTGGAATTATCTTTACAGAAAATTGGTTTAAAAAAAAAATGACAGGACAAAAATGTTTTAAAGTTCACACTGAAAAAAACATTTCATCAACCAATCTTTATAAATTGCTCCCATTTTCTCCGCCTCACTCTATTCTTCATCATCTCATTTCTATCTCTATTCCTTACTTTTCGTCACCCTCTCCCACTCTTCTACCTCTGCTTCCTCATTATATGCAATAGTATTACATACCTCATCAAGCCTAGTTGTAATCTGTCTTTCTTGTCCAATTTCCGTGTCCTGTATTCCCGTTAAAGGTGCGAGTTCCGATCGTCTTTGGGACCCCCGCCCCCTGATTTAACCCGGAAGTAGTATCGATTTTTGATATCAAGATAAATGCCATATTTTCTCATTGTCCGTCCTGAAATTTTGAGCTCTCAAGATTCCTTTCATTTCCCAAGATATAAAAAAAAAAACGCCGTTTTAGTGGTATATTAGCACAGTATTGATAGGGCGTTGGCAACGTGCGTTTTGCTTCCTCCCATCAAAACCGCAAGTTTTGTTTCCCAACGGTAACTTGATGGGGTGTAATGTTGCAAGTGTCGGCTCTCATATAATATAGAAACACAAGAATACATAAATCGGAACAAGCACCCTTTATGTTTTGTTTTAGCTTAAATTATATTGTATGTTTTTGTTTGTTTGTTTGTTTGTTTTTGTTTTCTTGTTATGTCTATTTACCTATGTATATTCATATCAATCCCTTAACTTGTCTCATTAATATTGTAATTGAAGTATATTTACTTGTATATTACAGGGCCAGCAATAACCAAATCCCTATCGGGTTTGTCACATTGTCCTCGCATATATATCCCCCACCTGTTCATCTTAGTACAGTTTACAATTGATACTTTACGTCTATTATATAACACAGTTTATATTCATTTTCTGTCACGTACGATTATGTTTTAGCTGAATAAATTGAATCTGAATCTGGAAGCTTAACCTTTCGTTATGACATTTGACATTTAACGATTTTGTCTTATATTTTCTATACCATAAGTTGTAATAGTACAAACTATACTTTTTTTAATCTTGTAACCAGACGAACACTTTGGTTATCCTTTTTACAGCAAGTCAAGCATTTTGAATTTTTTTACATATATCCCCTGTATTTCAATGTTCCTTTTCCCCCTCCCTGGATGGTCCGCCACACTTTCACACTAGGGGCCCCCCGCTATATTTGTTTCATATTAAACCTTCAATAGGAAGAACAAAAAATCCACTGAGAATGGCTCTGCTTCTCCACGGTCACGGAATTGCTCAAAATGACCCAACTAATCTGCTAGTGTAACTTGCAAGGCTGTTGCTTTTATATCATTCCCGACTTAGTACCATCCTTCGATGAGAGCCTATAGTCTAGGCACATGAGTTACAATATGCTCATCCACCAATGGACACAGTTCAAGTGAGTTGTACTTGTACATCATTGATATGAACAACCCTTGTGTGATCTGGGATATCATTATCATACCCAAAACATGGGTGTATTTTCTAAATACAATAATTGTTGGAATAAGCTATTGAACTGTGCCAATGGAATTGAGATTTACTAGCTCATAGTGAGGTGAATCCTTCAACCATCTAATATTAATACCGTTGGTCTGTCTATCTGTCTAGACCGCGTTCTAATTTTCCTCGGAGACCGAGGGTCGCACGTCCTGAAACTGGGTGGTTGGGGTCCCCTTGACCGAACGAAGACCGAGCTTGTATTGTTTAGTGGATCAGTGGTCATCGGGGTCATTCCAGGTCAAACGAGGTCAATGGGGGAAATGTTCGTTTGATGGAACATGAAACGTGGAGGGTGTGGTCGAAACTTGGTGGGGAGTCGAGTTGTTGGGGTCATTAAAGCCAAGTGATCGCGACACCCAGGTGATCGTGAAAACCCCGGACCGCCTAGTATAATATAAGAACTTCCTTGCCTACTGAAATGGTTCCCATTCGCCACTAGTTCTTTGATTAACTTTCTTCCGTTCCGTCCACCTGGGATTTTATCCCCATCCATCCCCGCCGAACAAAGTTCGGAAGGGGACTATAAAATGGGCTCCGCCCGTCCGTGTGTCCGTATTCTGCATGGAGAAAAATGTTAACAACCCTCATGACCACTGAGCTGAAGTGTCCGTGAGAAAAATGTTAACCCTGGAACATTTGGCCATATCTTTTGTTCTAGATGACCTATAGTAGCCAACCTGTAGGAGGGGAAAATTAAGGCCCCTACTATTAATAACCATGTAATTCTTTCCCAGGGTCCTCCCTGGGTACTGTCGGGGAGGGTGGGGGGTAGGTGAAAAAGAAGATTATATTTCACAAACAAGGTCAACATTGCCCATTAGATGAGCTAGAGTAGCCAAACTCGGGTAATATTATAGGAGGGCACAAGCCCCTACTAACCTGGTAATTCATTCCCCCCCCGGGTTCTCCCCGGGGTGTGAAGGAGGGGGTAGGGGGAAAAGAAACACGTCCCAGCCCAGTAACGCGGGAAGGAGAACAACATTAATAAAACTCATCACCAAATGTTGTCGGCCATTCCACTATGTGGCGCGTATAATCTTTGTTTCTTTGATGAGGGCTTTTAGAAAATAAAATGAAAGTAGTCAAATTTTGAAATAACACCCACTTAAGGGAGTACGCCGCCAATCCCCTACTAACAGTCTAGTGCACCACCACGGTATTGTGAAGGTTCAAGTTCCCCGGGGTGGGGGTGTTCTCCCCCTGGTTCTTCCATGTGTTAGTGCAATAGATTAAAAAAAGTCAATGTGCACCTAAAATCAGACATGTTGTGGTGGCGCGTAGATCGTTTGTTCAATGAAACTAAGAGTTAGTCACTATACAATAGAATGGCACATCGCCACTAACACCATGTCATTCTCCCCCACCAGTCCTCCCCTGGGTCTCACATGGGGGTGGGGGATGTCCAAAAAATCAACATTTTTCGCAAACTATAGACATTTGGCCATCTTGTGGGTGCTGACGTTTGGACGTGACCTTTAGAGGTTATTTCGTCGGTTGAGTTATGAGATGAGTTCACGACTGAGTTATGGTTTTAATAGTTGTGCATTGACCGATTTGCTTTGTATTGGTGATTAATTTAGGCATCAACTGTTACAAACTTCTTTTTGGTGGATGGAAGGACATTGCCTGTTTTATCTAGGGTGGATGATCTATGCCCGGTTTACGAGAATTTTGCAAAGAACATAATTGCCCGCTTTTCCACATACATGCACACATTTCTGCCACTTGCATATAATGGTCCTTGGCTATTGTCCCCAAGTTAACCCTCTCACGGTAGGGCCACAGGTCATGCTAGAGTTCCAATTGGCCCCAAAAGGTTCAATTATAAAATCCATATATGTCGAATTCCATTTTCATGACACTTGGATATAATGTTTTTTTTGGGTTTGTCCCCATTGAACACTTTGGAAATGAAAGGAAAATATTTCATTTAAAAAGTATTTTTGTGTAAATCCATCTTCTCTCAAATTAATCATTGATGAATTCGAAAGGTAAAAACTTGATCAATTTGTGCAAATTTTTGCAACACATTATCAGTAATCTTTAAAACATCTTCCTATTTCATTTGACTCAAATGTACATGTACATGAATAGATCTGAATATGTATGTTATTTTTATTTTAATTTTATTATTTAATGTATCTTATGTATTTATTTATTTCACACAGTGGCTGCTGTCTGTATGATATGTGTAGACTTATGTTCATATGCCTTTGTATTGCAAGGTTCTGAACAATAAATTGAAACTTGAAACTTATTGGTGACCTCATGTGATCTTAGTCCCCATTCACAAACCGCGATGTTCCGTGAACGCTGTATTTTTGTCGGATCGCCATAAAAATCACAGCCCTCAAAATTGCGAATGAGTCTATTTCTATTTGAAGCATATAGGACCACTGTTTGAAGGTCATTTCATAAAATGTTTTTCTTTTATGAAAATGATCTACGTCCTACTATTAATTTTGGAGTTCTAGTGTTGGGTGTGTATTGCGATGCAATTTCAGACAAAGAATAAAATCATTGAAGGTTTCAAATGGTCTTAAAAAGCATTTCTTTGATTTTAGTCTCTGCCAAGACTGGCTGGGCAGGAACTAGGGGAGTTTGGTTAACACAGTGCAGGGAATAGATTAAAGGGTGAAGTAAACGAATAGGAGAGTTATAAGTAAGAAAATGATCAGGCCACGTAGAGTTACACTACGTAATGATTGAAGCTTTACCATACATGTGTGGATATTATTGAAGACGAAGTTTTAGGTAACATCTTTATTTGAGATGACAGGAAGGTGTAACCTTCATTAAATTAAAGCTTTTAACTTGGGGAGTCAGTTTTAACACATTTTGCGCCCAATTGGGCGTTTTTTTTCTGTTATTTTCTTTATTTGAATGGACAGGAGAGTTTTACGTAATCTTGATTTTCGACCAACATCTTGGATTATCAGTCGAAAATCCAAGATTTTCAATTGATAATCCAAGATTATCAAGAATAACTTGGACTTTCAATTGATAATCCAAGATGTTCGATATGTGAGTGAAAAACCTGGATTATCACGTGATAATCCAAGATTAATATCGACCGAAATTCCAAGTTTTTCTAATTATTGGACATTGATTCTGAAAATCTTTGATTTTCTGTCGATAATCCAAGATTTTCGACTTCTCTTGTACAATAGTCGAAAAACCTGGATTATCAAAGTGAAAATCCAAGTTTTTCGATTTGATAGTCCAAATTATTGACATCAAGTTGATAAACTTGGATTATCGACCGCGCTAAATGTACAATAAATCGAAAATCTTGGATTATCAAATGAAAATCAAAGTGATTTTCGACGCTAGATGCACAATAATTTGAAAATCTTGGATTTTCAATTGGATATCCAAGATTATCAAAATGAGTTCGAAAAACTTGGATATCAAAGGAAAATCCAAGATTTTCAGGTATATGGTCCGATACCTCGAAATCTGGGTTACAAAGTGATAATCCTAGTTTATTAATCGGAATTGATATTCCAAGATTATCAAAATCAGTTGAAAACTTTGGCATTATCGATTGAAAATCAAGATTTTTCGACGCCAAATGACCAATAAATCGAAAACTTGGATTATCCAAATCAAAAACTTGGATTAGTCTTCCGAAAATTTGGGGATTTATCAATTGAAAGTCCGAATGTTATTCTTGATAATCTTGGCTTATCAATTGAAAATCTTGGCTTTTCGACCGGGAATTAATCCAAGATGTTGGTCGAACACCCAAGATTTTTCGATTAATTGTACATTAGGCCAACCATATTTAATTTGTCAAATTACAAAAGCCTCAATATACCTTAGGGATGGCAGTTTTTCATATTTTGCGCCCAATTGGGAGCCTTTTCTATTTTCTTATTTGAATGACAGGAAGGTGTAACCTACGTTAAATTAAAGCTTGTTGTAAATTGGGGATCAGTTGTCCCACATTTGCGCCAATTGGGTGTTTTTTCATTTCTTTATGTGAAATGACCGGAAGTTTTACGTTACAATCAAATAAAGTTGTAACTTAGGATGCAGTTTTAATATTTGCAGCCCAGTTTTAACACTTTTTGCGCCAATTGGGCGTTTTTCTATTTTCTTATTGAATGACAGGAGAGTTGTAAGTACATTCCATTAAAGCTTGTAACATAGGGATCGCAGTTTTTTAATATTTTGCGCCCAATTGGCGCGCCTTTCTTATTTTCTTATTTGAAATGACAGGAAGGTGTACCTACGTTCAAATTAAGCTTATAACCTGGGGATTCAGTTTTAAACATTACGCCCATTGGGCGTTTTTCTATTTTCTTTAATTGAAATGACAGGGGAGAGTGTTACGTACATCAATTTTAAAGCTCTAACTTAGGGATGCAGTTTGTACCATATTTTGCTCCCTAATTGGCGCGCGTTTTCTATTTCCTTTATTGAAATGACAGGAAGGTGTAACTACGTTAATTAAAGCTATAACTTGGGGATTTCCAGTTTAACACATTTTGCGCCCCATTGGGCGTTTTTTTATTTTTCTTATTATGAAATGACAGGAGGTGTGAACTACGTTAAATTAAAGCTATAACGGGGAATGGGATTCCATTTTAACACATTTTGCGCCCAATTGGGCGTTTTTCTATTTTCTTATTTGAAAGACAGGGAGAAGGTTACGTAAATCAAATTAAGCTCGTAATTAGGGATGCAGTTTTTACATATTTTGTGCCAAATTGGGCGCCTCTTTCTATTTTCTTTATTTGGAAATGGACAGGAGGGTTTGTAAAATATGTGAAATAAGCTACAACTATGTGAGGTCAGAGGTCACACATAAAGGTCAACGGAGATCAAGTTGTAAACCAAGGTGATTGGTTTCTAATTACAATTTATGCTCATGTATCTAAACAATTATTAATCAGTTTGAGTTTCTGTTTTGTACATGTTTCTGTAATAAAAGTGCAAGTTAAAACTAGAAAACCTACTCCTTTTAAATGCTTTTTAATTGTTGTTTTATTTCTTGTAAAATTCCTGGCCACCCGACACAGTTTTTTTTAAATACTTGTTTAAAGATAATTTGATTACCATGTGAATGTTTTGTACATTTTGGTTATTTGTGGGTGCAAATTAATAGTGTCGTGGTCATGCCTGCATATAAAACAATGTTTGCACTTTGCACTAATATACTCATTGATTGCGTAGGCAAGAAATTACAATGCACTTTAGCATGGTCCAATTTATTTTACTTTCAGTTTCTCAGACCAAACCATTTGTTTTCCTCCTAGTAAACAACGAAACACGTACAACAGAATTTGGGGTTTTGTTTCACGGGAGGCCAATGACAAGTGCGTTCAATAGTTCATATTATATAATCTGAAAATTAGATGCAATGCTGTATTGAAATTAAATTTATAATGTTTTCATACATAGCTCACTTCATTGTTATGATGGGAAAGTTAGGTTTTCTAACTGGTTTTATGGACAAGCAATGGATATCCTAGGGCCACTCTATCGGAATCTAAGAAATCGAATTGGATGTCATACTCGTCTGGCTCCCATGTTTGGCACCCTTGTTTGGCACGCCCTCAGTGGTCCCCTACTTGGATGGCTGCACATTGTTTCAGCGTGGTCAACATAGCTGCAAATGCTATTTTTTCTAGCGATTGGTGTATTGGGGTCTTGGATACCAAATATAAGAAGACTTTCCGTAAAGTAAATGTTATTTCTCATCTCAACTTTGGGATGCTAGTCAGGTCGGTTGGGTTCTGTATTTGGTGCAGTGCTTTCTGCTGTCTAATGTCTGCCAAATTGCTCCTAGCCAAGTTCCTTGCATGCCTATGCCTAGCTAAGCTTGGTAGCTAGGCAGCATGACCTTACCTGACCTAGGATCTCCAGATACTTATAACAAGGCTATTAGACCTTCCTGAAGGGCGGGGCTATAAACGCCCCAGAGGGACTTACTTAAGGTTTCTACTCCGCTCTGGGAACATGGTTGTCAATGTATGCTAAACGTCAGCCTACCCCTTGTTCATGTCCGGTGTGCATTGTAGGGAAGTTGGGTTTTGTTCACTACGGCTCTCTGACAGAGCGATAAAGGTCTTCTGCTGGATACTACAAACTGACTATACTTTGTTCAATACCTAATAGGCAAATGTTGGCTTTTGTTTATCATGCATGTATATTTCATGTTGCACGCGCCCCTCCTGCCCACAAGCATGCGCGCGCATTATGTCCACGGTTGAGTCTGCTGCGGTGGCACTGGTTGTAGTTGCGCCCAATTATTTATATAAAATTCACCGGTATGTGACGAGTTTTGTCGATTTGGTGATGAACTAAGGTGTAACAAGGAAGGACCCTATTGATCAAGTGTGCAAGTAAGTCAAGGTCCTGTCCTCTTTTGATTTGTTGTTAATGGTACATGGTAAAGCTGTCGCTACGCATCTATACACCATTTTCTCACATATGAGTACCGGCTACGCCCGACGCTCATTTCTCCCTATTTGTTATAGGTTATGGTACGGCTCCGCTAACACCATCAATACGCCCATATTGTACACTAGATGATACGGCACGCTACGCTTCATCGCCACCCTTCACAGTTATGCTATATGTATATGGTATGGTACAAGCTCCGCTAACACCATCAAGACGCCATTATTTTACACTATATGGTACGGCTACGCCTACCCTCATCTCACCCTTCCACAGTTAGTTGCACATGTATATGGTTATGGTACAACTCCGCTAACACCATCAGTACGCCATATTTTACCTCTATGAGTACGGCTTACACCTACGCTACTTGATGTCAGCACTAACTATTTTGTATGGTGGAAGGTACAGCTCCGCTAACACCATCAATAAAAAACTATATGAGTACGCCTACCTACGCTCATTCCCTCCCGTAGTTGTTATGGTACAACTATGCCTAAACACCCATCATAAACCATAGTTTGTATTGTGTACAGTGTATGAGTACAGCTACGCCTACACTCATTTGAGTCAACACGCAATCTATGTTATATGGTTAATTGGACTCTTTGATAACACATCAATACACCACTTAATCACAATATGCGTATAGCTACGCCTATGCTCATTCCACCCTTCCCATAAGTATTGTTATTATATGGTTATGGTATAGCTTGGCTAATGCCATCAATACCAGAGGTATTACACTATTACGAGTATGGCTACGCTACGCTAATCGGAGTCAGCAAGT
>JAMKCH010066711.1:0-92995 GCA_023653785.1 Ophioderma brevispina
AATTCCAATTTCAGACGTCGCCATTGGTTTAACACGTAAAAGCGAAATCTTGACTAAAAAGTCTGAATTTTTTATATGTTGTCAAGGAATATTTTTTATTATTCCAAAACCGTTGGAGTTGAAGAATCAACTCCACTGGAAGGGTTATTTCTGATTTTTTTTGTATGAATAACCAACGAGGACGAGGTCGTATGTGGGTCATGGGAACTGTGACCGACCCACATCAAAGCACCCAAATTGGTTTGTGGTTTGTACTCCGTATTGCTGTCATTTCTTTTGACATTTTTGGTGAGTTGCTATAATAAATGAGGCTTGGCCGCCACCGCCTGTCATTTTCAATGCTGTGAAACCTTAAATTGTTCACAAAATATCCTCCGATAGAAATTACAAGCCCTCTCTTGATAACCGACCGAAATAATGTAGTTAATACATCGCGAAAATAATGTGAAAGTTCATTGACCTTTGTCGGCCATATTGGAAGAGGTACAATATGTACCATATCTTAAAATTGTTGCAAATAGTTCACTTTACATCTGTGTAAATTTTCATGCGTCTACCACAAAGTGCACAATTCTTATCATATATAGACCTTAGCAGTTATACTATTACCGATCCAGTGCAATTTGAGAGAATTCGTATTCTCAAAAAATCTCCTCCCATCACTTTAACGACATTCCGGGTCCTAAAAAGCGTACATTTAATATAAACGACAAAATTAGGGCCGTCTGTTGACGAGCTGTAAACGGTACTGAGTCGCCGCATACAGTATCGAAACTGGCGCATGCGCTGTCAATTGAACACGCAAATTTCTATAGTAGACTATGAGGCATGTCCTTCAATGCTGTTTTGTTGTTCCCATCGGGGGGCTTTGGGGAAACCAATTGTAAATTCAGTAAAGTAGTAAAGTAGTCAAATCATATAACCATCTGTCCCCGCAAACAAAACTGGCACATTTTCTTGAAAATGAATAAAATGTCACCTCAATTTCATTTCCCTAATATCAGTGACCAATGGATACGCTAGACTTCAAAAAACAATGGAGCTAAAATATTCACCAATACGGTGGTGAAAAGCACTTCAGATTCCTTTTCATCTGGGAGTACAGGACCATTGTTTTATTGTCTCGCAGTTGAAAAGATTTTAGGTGGTATCACCTCTCCGATTTAGACTGGGTAGTTTTTTCATGACGTAAGCACAAAATACTTATCCTCATTCACAAATAAATCAATCTTGAGCTTTTATAATGCGTGTTCAATTAACGTTATCGTATTTTTCATCATCTATTCGAAAAGGAAGAAGACGAACAAAATCACTATTGAAAAGTTGCTGGGTAAGCTTTGACCCAATAACTTTGTGCAGAACTAAAATCCGTTTTCAGAAGAAAACTTAGTGTCAACGACCTATATTATAATGTAAAGGTATTGTGAAAGAGGACGGGTATTTTGTTACTCAAACCGAATCTTTTCAACCGCTTGGCAATATAACAATGGCTCCGCATACCGAACCGATTGTTGAACAGCTTTAGCTCATGGAAAAAAGAAATTTAGGTGACATTTTATTAATTTTCATGAAAATGTGCTAGTTTTGTGTGCGGGAACAGACGGTTATATGATTTTAATATATTATTACTAATGAATTTACACTTGTTTTCCTCTACCCCCCCCTCCATGGGGTCAACAAAATTTGTCATACATTTGGTTATTTGGTCTACGCCACATAGTCTACAGGGTTTTTCGCTATGCGATAAAAGATCTATCAGTGTCTTCAGCTACAGGTTCAATAGGTCAAAGGTTATACAGGTTTTTGTTTAAGTTTGGTTCACGGTTTCTGCTCTGACTCCCCATTGGGGGTTGAGCAGTGAGCCATATCCTCCATAGGTAATGACAACTTGCAATTGTTAATTGGGTGCAGTCTAGTTTGCTGAGGGGAAATTTCGGGATGTGTTGAGAGCAAGTTCAAAGGTATTTGAGGTATTAGAGTCAATAAGTTCATTTGTGAGCCAATTTTCAATCGCAAGACCTCATCATCATATACAATATTATAATGCTCCTATGGCCACCCCTTAGTGGTATTTTATTCCAAACTTTTCAGGCAAAAAGCCTGGGGTGCCCAATCGCATGTGGCAACAGGCTTCAAACCATTGTACTAATAGGTCAAAAGGTCATTAGTACAAAAAATATTTTTAATTTTTTATTTTCGTGAGATTTTGCTTTTTTTATTATTTATATTATTTTGTATTGGAAATTTGTATTGGAAATAACAAAATTATTTTCTTCAACAACAAATTATTTGTAAGGCACCAAACCGGTAACAGAACCCACTGCACAATGGACGTTTGCTTAAAAACAATGTTGCTTTTAAATAATAGTCCTGGCTATCAGAATTTCTTAACCCTAAAGAGCCGGGGGCTTTTTTGCCCCATCTCAAAGCCGTCAGTTATCCGGAAAACGGATTGATGAACTATAATATGTGTGTACAAATGGAAGCATGACCTCCCGAGTCTATTGGATACCAAAAGATTACCAACATACCTTGTATGACGTTACAGTGATGACGTCAAACATGCCGTAATGCAAAAATGAGAAAATCTAATAGAAATCGCAAAATTCTGTTTTATTGGCCTGATGTGTCAACGTATGCGCAACATGCTCGTACGACAAATAAAGCAAATAAATAAGAGAAACATAGTGTAAACTGTACCGTAGCACAAAAAACTTGGAATTTCAATGGAAATAGATTTCTTCGCCCTCTGGGCCTTTAGGTGGTTAAATAATATTCAATTATTACCGGACTTGGTGATCGGACGCATAGACCTAGTTTATAAGCAGTGTTCACAGAAATGCCCACATGGTGATTGAATGGTGCACTGTCCAATAAGACAGCAGGGTGAATCACATATTTTTTTTCTTTTTATTGCCGAGCATGTCTTAAATAAAGTGTCATATTATATAGAAAACATTCAGAAAAAATTAAATTGTCAACTTTTATTCGTGATTGACTACGATATCGTGGCTGCTTGGGTATAGTTTGTTTTGACAAAAACAAATGTACGCGGCTTGCTAATGGTGGTCTCGTGGCTCCTTACTTGCTGTTCAAAAGAAGAGCGTCAATGGATTTGTTGTCAATGTTGTCAAAAACAGCGATACAAGTCATAACCTCTAACACCACAATGCAAGCTAAGGTGACGAATCATTTTGGGATGTCCGCTTGTAAGGAAAAAGAAATAATATCGCTAAATATAGATTGAATTGTGTACTTTTGCGAAAGAAGAACACCCCTTCCAAACCATTACCTTTGAAAATGTTTGTCTTCAATGTGGTATAGGTAATTACATAGGGTGCGGATCTATCACCAATGTCAATGATCATCGGTGTGGTCACGAGGAACACCTGCAAAGGTACACGTTAGCAGGGCACTACCTCATACGGTCTTGCTTCTTCGTCCACAAGCTATGTTGCTTCTGCAAAAAACCCTGAATGGAACCGGAACAGAACACCTGGAAGTGGAAGCTACTACTAAGTGTTAACCAATTGACGTTATTATTCCATTTTTTACTGTATTGAAAGGTTAATGGATCACAGTGATTGTGAAATACTATTCATAAGTTTTCAGTGTCCGTCATTTTGATGGCGACTCAGATTTCCAAGGATAACTGCCTGAATTTTCCTAAAAAAAAAACATTTGCATTTACATGGTTTATCCACTCTAATCACTGTGTGGAATGTCAAGCTCACATCGATGGCCTTCCTGCCGAAAATTACAATTTTGTAGTAAAGTTTGATCCTGAGATTTAATTATACATATCCGGTGGTAACTGTTCTAGTACCCGTTACAAAATAATAAAAAACCCGATCCAACTCAAAATTTGGAATTGAGCGTTCATATGATTATCTTCAATCTTAGATACTATTTGGTAATTAATACACATTATTGAAACTATTATATTTCAAATATATGAGTATGTCTTTCGGACAACACGAACCCAGTTTGCCACAATTTAACGTACACTTCAAAGGTCCTTAGACCTGCATAATTAATCCAGTTTAAAGAGTCAAACTAAGTCTAAGTCAAAAACAAGTTTTGTCCAAAATTTGACAGCTATGCACATTTTCTACATAAAGTAACTAGCACTTTTAAAAATACCAATCTTAAAAAAACAACAAATGCAAATTTTGGAAATATTGTGCCTGGAGTTCGATTCCTGTAAAATGCCTGGCCCCATAATCCAGCAGCTTATTGGTCTGCTGACAAGGGTCGGCCTGTAAGGTACAGTCCTGGTGCCCGTTCTCCAAACTCATGTGTAACCATATGTGTATACTAACTCATGTATGTCCTACATAACAAACCTTTTCACACCAGTTCCAAGTGCTTTGGCCAAATTGGTCCACTCGGCATGACTTAGTATGCACATAGATTTTACCGACTGAGTTTCGGGAACGGACCCCTTCTTGTGTATGTAAGTCCACTACTATGAGGGTTTTGCAGCGTAGGGCCAATCATCTGGTCCTTGGACCTTGGGAGTCGGCGCTGTAATGCCAATGTGTGCTTCGCAATGGCTGGAGCCCAAGACACTGCCAATCGCCGCCTTCGAAGTGGGCTCCACACCAGCCCCGTTTTTGGATGTGTCTATGGTGATGCTATAGAAAGGTGAGATTTTTTTAAACCTGTACACACAACAAAAAGCGCTTGTCTCAGCTCTTATTCAGTGCCATTATGACTATGGTTGTTGCACTTGGTATCGGCTTTATTCAAACAGACAAACAAAAACTTCAGGTAACTCAAACAAAATCATCAGAAAGGTTCTCAATTTGACTCCCAGATCACATAGTGGGCAAAAGAGTTCAAGGAGAGATCAATTGGCTCCAACCAAATTTCGGGTTCACCAGATACTGTGGTAATCACATGTTCCGTATCAGTAATGGCCTAAGTCCTATGTACCTTCAAGATGGTGTTCCTAGAAGGTCATGCAAAAACATGTTACCTCCACAAGGGCCAGGTGCTTCTGCCCTGTTTAAAACCCTTTTTTGGTACTCACGGTCAAAATCATTTTTATATATAGTGCCATCAACATTTGGGACTCACTCCCTACCTCAGTGCAATTACTACAGTGTCAAGATATTTTTTTAAAAAGGAAGTCAAACATCATTGGTTCAATGTCATCGCAAAATCTGAGAAGTCCATCTATGTTAAATGATCTCACATGTGGGTATTTTTTTTTATGTGGTAATATTTTTTTTGCTTAAGTTATCATTGTTGTTTTCTATTTATTATATATATTTTGGTGCTAATATTTTTTTTCTTTATTATCTGCTTCTAACAAATGTGTAAAGTGCAATACCTTCCATTCTGTATATATTATGCTCCTCAAGGACCACAATGGAAATATTGTACATTTATGTATTCTTTTGGGGGGTGTTTTTTTTACGTAGAACGTTTTTTTGATAGATTATTTAAAATTAAATGAAATGAATGTTGAAGGAGGACCGCACAGGGGAATGTTGTGATGGCTGCATCCACCATCTGAGGACGTGGTGGACCTTTGGAGAGACGTCTATCCCCCCATCGACATCCAGTCCTCTCTTGGGGCTGAAACATGGAACTACTACTCTAACTACGGTGTTAACGCAATTGACATTAGTATTCATTTATTTAATGTATTGAATGTAATGGTCAGAGTGATGTGAAATATTATTCATGAAGTTTTCAGGTGTTCCGTCATTGAAGGCTGACTCAGATTTCCAAGGATACCGCCTGACTTTTCTAAAAAAAAACACATTTGCATTTACATAATGGTCATCCACATTCTCATCCTGTGTGGAATAGTAAGCTCAAATCGATGTTTTTTTTTTTTTAATTACAATTTTTGTAGTAAAATTTGACTCCGGAGATTTAATTATCCATATCCGTTGGGTACTAGTTTATACACATAAAAACAATAAAAATAAAAAAAAACCCTGATCCACTCAAATTTGGAATGAGCCGTTCAGATGATTATCTTCAATATTAGATGACTATTGGAATTAATACACATTATTGAACTATTATATTTTCCAAATATTTGAGTCTGTCTTTCGGACACACGACCCCAGTTTGCCACAATTTAACGTACACTTAAAGGTCCGTATACACATAAAGTTAGACCAGGTTAAGTCAACTTAGTCTAATTCAAATCAGTTTGTCCAAATTTGAAGCTATTCACATTTTCTACATAAAGTAACTAGCAAATTTTAAATAAATACCAATCTTAAATGCAAATTTTGGAAATTTGTGCCTGGAGTTCGATCCTGTGGCGCTGGCAAAACCAATATCATCAGCTTGATTGGTCTGTTGACATAAGGTCAGGCTTGTAGGTACCGGCCGCCAGGGCCACGTTCCCCGAAACTCGTGGCTACCTACTTGGGGGTGGTATACTAACTCAGGTGGCGGATCCAGGAAATTCTCAATAGGGGGCGCCCGTCACTATTCGCTTTCAAAATTTTCCCCGGCTCCCTTCTCTCGCCGGGTAGACCCATTTTTTTTTTTTTGTACAAATTGTGTCGGCCAAGGGCGCGCCCACAAACTGTCATTTTCGCAGATATTTACAGGGGCAGGGCGCCATTTGCGTCAAAAGGCATTTTTCTACCTCTACAAGGCGCCCGGCGCCCTTTGGTTTGCAAAAAATAGGGGGGCACCGGGTGCACCCCCCCCCCTAAATCCGCGATTTACTAACTCATGCTTATGTCCTACATAAACCTTTTCATACCCAGTTACATACGTGCTTTGGACAAATTGTCCACTCGGGCCATGAACATAGTACTGCACAGATATTGTACGACTTGTTTATGTAAGTCCTACGTTAGGTTTGTTGCAGCGTAGGCAATCATCTGGTCCTTGAACCTGGGAAGTAGGCCTGTACATGCCAGATGTGATTGCTTCGGCAATGGCTGGATCCAAGACCCTGCCAATTGCCAGCCTTCCAAGTGGGCTTCCCCAGCCCCGTTTTGGATGTGGTCTATGGTGAGCTATAGAAAGGGGAGATTTTTTAACCTGTACAAGGCAAAAAAGCTGCTTGTCTCACGACTCCCAGATCACATATTGGGGGCAAAAAGTTCAAGAAGTCAATTGGGCTCCCACCAATAATGTAACTTTTGCTTTAAGGCCACTTAATGGGTTTAATGGATCCTAACTCTTAAATATATAATTTGTGAGGCCTTAAAAGAAGCCTTAGAAACTGCTGTCCCCAATCGAATGGTAGGGTTTCTTTTCAACATTCTTCCTACGGCGAAGAAAGTCGGGCGAAATGGCGCCCCATACTAAACCCCAGGCTTGCTTACCGTTATATTCGACCCATACAATTCCACATGGAAACCTTAACGCACCATATCATCATCCCGGACTACGCCAGGGGTGCGGAGCGCAACACTGACGTGATGGATGCATACCCATACACTTGGCCATCCATCCTTCAGGACAGAAATGGCTCGGTTTTGTTACATCAACAGCGAGACCTTCCCATTCAAGAGCCTGCGCTCCAGGCTCTCCATGACCCCAAGGACCTTCACACGGATAGTCAAGGTGATTGCCGAAGCTCTGCAGTTACCATAATTGGGGTTCACCAATTATGTGTAATCACATGTTCCGTATCCCTAATGGCCTAAGTCCTATGTACCTTCAAGATGGTGTTACTAGAAAGTTCATCAAAACATAGTTCTATCTCCACAATGTCCGGTTCTCTGCCCTGGTACTCACGGTCAGAATCATTTTTATATAGTGCCATCAATTGGGGAACTCCCTCTCTTGCTCCTACCCTCAGTTGCATTACTACAGGTCACGATTTTTTTGTTAAAAAAGGGAAGAGTCAAATCATTTGTTCAATTTCCCCAAATCTGAGAAGTCCATCTATGTTTATAATATTGATCTCACATGGGGTAATTTTTTGGTTTTTTTTAATGTGGTATATATATTATATATATTTTTTGCTAAGGTTATCATTGTTGGTTTTATTTTATATTATTATATATATTTTGGTGCTAATATTTTTTTCTTTATATATCTGCGTGCCTAACAAATGTGTAAAGTGGCAATAACCTTCCAGTTATTCTGTAATATGTTAGGCTCATCAAGGACACAATGGAAATAAGTGTCCATTTATATATTCTTTTGTGTTTTTTATCTTGGTTTTGAATCCTAAATAAAATGAATGAAATGAATAATGAAGCGTGGGAAGCGGGACCGCCCAGGTTGAACGTTGTGAGGCTGCATCCACCACCCATCTGATCGCCGTCTAATCCCCTTCGATATCCATCTCTCTTGGGGCTGAACATTGATAGAAAGTGAAGTTGTATGTATCTCGGACTGCTGCGAGGCTGGCTTTAAGGCCAGAAGTCGTAGCCAACAGTTTTGGCTGGAGCCGTCCTGCCTGGCGGAGAGGTCCCGTGCTCAAGACGAGGTTCTGTTCGCTCTGCCGGAAGTCCTATAACCGAACCCAGGAACTGCAGGGTTTGGATGGTTGGTGGGTCCTAACTCCTCCCATTTGATGATTAGTCCCATGGGAGCTACAATGCTGCGGGTCTTCCAGATTTGAAAAGCGAAGGGCCTCGGGGAAGGTAACAGTGGATCAGCCAATCTTCGATGTAAATGTACATCAACATTTCTTGTCATTGCCATACGCTTCGCGATCCCATTGACTAGCCTTGGTGATGGTCCTTTGGGTCATGGATCGCCTGAAAAAGCGCAGGCTCTTGAATGGGAAAGGTCTTGCTGTTGATATGTATAAAACCGAGCATTTCCTGTCTGAAGGATGGATGGCCAAGTGTAGGTATGCATCCACAAGTTCATTGTTGCGCTCCGCACCCCTGGCGTAGTATCCGGATGATATGGCCGCTACTGTTTTCTATGGGAAGGTAATGGTGGAATGTAACTGTTAAGCGGTCTGAGGTTTATTATGGGGCGCCATTCGCCCGACTTCTTCGCCGTTTGGAGATGTTTTGAAAAGAAAACTACCCTTCGCTTGGCGGGACAGTTTAAGGCTTCTTTTAGGCCTCACAAATTATATATTTTAAGATGTTATGATCCATTAAACCCATTAAGTGGCTTAAAGCCAAAGTACATTGTTAAATATTTATTGCATTTGGAATATGTAAGACAAAGACCAAGTTAGCACAAAAAAAAAATCAGTACAAAGTATGTGTAGTATGGGATTTCCTTAAGGATATTCTTTGAAAAATATTGTCCATTTGGCACGGCCATTTGAAAAAAAAGGCCCACCAGAATTTTTGAAAAAAGACTGAGGAAATAGACAAACAAGTGGAAGGTTATTCCTTATGTGTATTGAACACATGAAGTGAAAAACCAAACTGGGCAAACCTTCTGAAGTATAGCATCAGGATGACATGTTGCCCCCTGAATATCATGTCAAGCAAAGAAAGGCTTTCTTGTGGGACTAAATTATGGGTATGGAATGCATTTCTGGCATTATTGCGGTCAAACTGAATTCACCGTATAATTTAAACCTCTCAAACAACAATAAAACAAAGACAACAAAACACAATATTAATAATGATAATAATTATAATGATCACAATAATAACGGATTCAACAACATGACCTAAGTGTCATTTTGCTTAAGATCAAGATGGTTCCAACATGGCCGGTTCAATTGAAGATCCGTTAAGCATAAAAGCGCTGTACGCCTGATTTAGTTGTATGGCGAGTATAATTATGTCTTTGACCATTAAACACTTTATATTTTTTTGTTTTGTACGTATATTAAAAATTCAACATGACAGACTCAATTTGCCCGTCACAAAAGGTTTAAAACCAAATACCAGTATCCCAAAAATGTATGAAAATGTGAATTAAAGTGTGAGAAACGTTGATTTGAACAATAAAGAATCATAAAGTGATATTTTTATTTGGTTGTTTGGGTGTAAAAATTGGGCGGCGAATCTCACTGAGTTAGCAAAAATCTTTGAAGGCGGATTATAGCCGCATCTTGAATTTTAATATAGTAATAAAACGAAAATTCCAGCTATAGGAAGCGTCACTTGAATATTTGTGCCCTCCATTCAAGGTGTGGGCTTAACCCGTCAGCAAGGTGAACTTCAGCCGCTTTAGGGCCACATTCTCAAAATAGTGGGCATGTGTTGTATATCACATTATCATAGTTTCGGAAACATATGCCGTTTCACTCAGGTTGCCATGGGTAAATGCGAGAAAGTTTTAATTGGGCTAATCGGAAACGCTTCGCACCAAAACTCGCATCGCAATACTTAGGTGGAAGATAATATGGGTTCAATAGACACAAAAAACCATGAAGCCGGATTTTTATGTTTTGGCTTATGGAACAGGATCGACCAACAGGTAATTTGATTCATAATAAAATTCGAAAAAATCAATTGAAAAACCGCTTCATGGTATTGTAGGTCCACTTGTACATATTCATGGTGCCAATTCCATGAAACCTACGTAGGTCTGTGGCTTACCAGACCTTGTAATGTATACTATATGAAAAGTAAAGTACCGGTTACTATCAGCTAAAGGGACCAACTTGGTAACACGTTCTTGCGAGCAAGATTTTGCTAACAAGTATTGGTAACGTTAAGGTGAAACTCTCTGAGTTTCGCCCCCCCCCCATCGCCACTACAATAAAACAGAGGTTGTGACAAAGACTACAACCTACCGGGCGTTTTCGTTTTCTAGTAAGGGGGGTGTGTTATTGCGGCAAAAGTGGTTCAAGTCTGAATTTAGCGGGTCCTCAGCCCAGAATATGGAGACACCACTAACATAAAACAACCTACCTTTAAAAAAATAAAATTCAATCAATAACCCGCTGTACATACCCCTTAAGATTTTCCACTAAAATAGTTAACACTTGCTAAAGAAGAATGTGTTTGTTAATTAGCCGTAAGCTTTTCACTTGAGTAGTCGCAGTGAGCACAGTGATACGGTGATCTGTGTGAAACCATTCAGCGGTCCACAATGTACAGCCCTGTTTTGTCGCTGCAATATTGACTGATTGAAAGGCTCCAAATTATTAGACAAAACACCAGTTAAACTCTTTGGATAATTGTAATATGTTATTACTTTGTCTTTGCTATAAAAGGCAGTGTAAATGACAGCTATATGTTCTGTCTCATTTCTCATTATTCAGAGTATTTACTGATATAAATGATTGTGTGCACCAAAGAGTTCTATATGATAGAGAGGCAAACGTTTACGTAATCTTTAGAAATACACCTCTCGCATGTTTTTGTCCGACCACAAAGAAACATAGATAGCTGGCAACAATAGAAAGCCAATGGCTGCCTGCCGCTGTGGTGGCCGCTTTGCATATATCACTATCGGTAGTGATACCTGCAAATTTGTATGATGTTAGAGGTGGCTGCAGGGGGGGGGGGAGGGGTCCACGCGGCGCCGCGGCCGCCGCCCCGGCCACGCCGGGCGACCTACGGCCTGACTCTTCTGCGGAGCGCGCCATGCGCGGGGCCACTTCGCGGGGGGGCCGGGGCAGGTGTAATAAATAGTGTACCCGGATCATTGTGCTCAATACGCTTTTTTTCTCATAGCAAGGCGCGCTTAGGTGAAAAGATCGTATTCATTGAGTGGTTTAATTTACTCCAGACGACTGATGTGCCATTTCATTCGTCGTGTGGCATGGGTAGGACAAAAATTAAACACCCCAATAGTCACGCGCACATCCAACAACTGATATTTTGGGCGGATTGTTTGTATCGAATGACATTATGTGTGTATACAAGCACCCAAAGCTACTAATTATTCCGTGCATATTCAAAATTGTCAGGGGCGCACAGCACGGACGACTGGTTTTGAATGGGTTTCACCCCCTTGTGGCACCTAGTGTATTGGCATTGTATTCTAGAAGCTTAAGTATTAATCTGATAATCTGTATGAGCTGTATTCGTTAACTGGTCACGGCAATGTAGATGGCCACTATGCAGGGATTTAAAAGGTCCCAGAAATGAGATGATGACCCTACTTGACTTCTTTGTGACATTCACTCCAATAACAGGGCCAGAAAAGAACTGACTACCAGTGACTCATTAGTTGAAACTATTGGCTTTTCAATCAGTGTCATGAATAGATTCACACCCGTCACCTGAATTTTCTATTACTCTTCTGAAAAATCAATGGCACCCCAAATATGTCGGCTCACCTACCCACATATTGAATGCTTTCTCGTCCCTCCTTGTAGACTTGAGCCAAACACATCAATTCTATTTGCCTTTCCTAGGACCTTAAATTCAGTGTTGATTTTAATTCGTTGTTTGTAAAAGAGTTTCTTATGTTTACCTATTATCAGCTCAGCCTCGCCATTCTGGTAGCCGATACCAGTTTGCTGTACAATTTTTTAGTTGTATAGCTATTTTCTAACTAAATACATTAAGGAGCAGCCAAGCTAAAATACTTTGATATGCTTATTTCTTATCTTTAATACTGCTCAAGACTGGGCTATCATGATCAGCTCCGTTGTCTAAATTCCTGAAAATGGATGCAAATTTGTGATTGCCTCATTTTTAAAGACGATTCCCAAAAACTAAAATACATTACCATTGTGGAATATATAACATTTTCACAAAGTGGCTGGAATTCGAATAAAAATGTGCGATTTTGGTAAAACTAACAGCAATTCTGAAACTCAGGAATAAAAATCCTGAAATCTTGGTGATTGCATGTGTGATTACTTTGAGAGACTTATTTTGCTATGGCAATCCAATGTATTATTCACATTGCAAGTCTTCCGAATTTGGAAATCCTTATTTCAAAAACTTTCAGAGGTATATACAGGGTGGTTAGAATCGGTCTGATTTCAGTAAAATTGGTATTTTGTTCATAGTTTCATTAGGAATGTTCCAATATTTTGAGCTGGGGGTTTCAATTTTTTTTGAATTATCACACCCCCCTATTTCTAGGTACGATAATTCGTGTTGAAAGTTTGCATCATTGTTAAAATATTAAAAAACAGAAAAAAACTAAAAAATCAATAAAATAATATTATTATTTTTCAGTTGTATGGCTGCTTTATTAATTAATTTTATATATTAAATAATTACTAATTCGCATGGTGAGTAAACAGTAATACATAAGAAATCCAGGCGAACTGTCTTATTTAAATTACATCAATTTGTTGCAAGAATGAATAGCAAATAATTATGCCCACTTTAGTTCAAATCTCTAGCTAAAATCCTATACTTATACCATTTTTAGAAACTCTTAAATATCGCCCTTAAAATGTTTACACATAAAAGTATAGGACTCGCCCATTTTTAGCAAGTTTTGCATACCTGCTCACTTTGATCGACCATATGACCGTATGTCTGATTTCGATTAAAATAAAAGCATTTAATAGGGTACATCCATAAAAGCGAGGTATCCTGTTTCAGATTAGGCGGCCATCTTTGGGGTTTTACACTCATGACAATACACTCGCTCCCGAAATGTAATGTGTTCCCAGATCACGTTCCCCAAACTTAAAGAATCCCACTGGTACCAAACCTGGATGGTATATGTAATATGAAATTACGCAGGGCATAATATGAAACCCGATTGTTAATATGGTGGCCATGGCAACCAGGAAGTGCCAATCAGGAACATTTTGCACTATGATTTAAATTTGAAGCATGATTACACATCCGCTTTATAGTGCCTAATCTCAGTGAATCAATAATATTAGAAATTTCCCTGGAGTAATCCAAAAGTGAAGGATAGATCGCGTAGAATTTGCTAAGATTTTTCGCATATGAATATGACAATAAAGAATGAAGAGGCAGTATTCAAAGATACTGAATCTCTATCAATTCCGTGTTGCAGTAAGTGTCTGCGATGGATCAGTAATGACTAAAATATGCAATTCTGCCTTGATTAGATTGCCTCAGTCTATACTTGCAGGACATCTATACTTATTACACATGCGAAATCTGATTTTGATGATTTTTTCGATTTCTGATTCGGCAAATACACTGATAGTGCCTTTAAAAATTTGTGGCGCAAATCTCATGTACGATGTTAAGTTTCAAAATCTCCGATTATGCATTTATAGATATATAGCGAAATAATAAAGTCTCCTAAAAAATTACTTGAAACATATCTTGAATGTTTGTGCCATTACTTTTAATGTATTAATATTATTATTATTACAAATTTTGAGTGCCTTTGAACAATTTTGAGGGATGTGGGGGGTCAAAATACTTTTTAAATGGGCAGATAAGATAAATTCCATAGGATCTAAGACACATGGCCGACTTAAAATTTCAAGTGGTGTGATGGCTAATGATCTATTTTTCAGTGTCTAACATTTCAAGCGAAATTTAGGATAGTGAGCAGAAAAAATAAAAAATGCATTTGCTAAAGTCGAGGTGACTTTTTTACCTCAAATACAAGACATGTCATTGTATGCGAATTACTTACTCTAAATTGGCTCATAAAATGAGACGAATAGTCCTATTGATCAATCAAAAACAAAAAACTCAAAAGCTGAAAGTGTTACTTTTCGAAAATGTTCTCTCCTTTTGGTATTAGAACACCGCAAATTTTGTTTGCTGACTCTGAAATGGCGGTCATTTCACCAAATTTGTGCATAAAACGGGGTTTTAAGGGCAACATCGAGAAGGTTAAAAGTGGTGGCATACCCATCTTACGACACTGGGGATTCCATATTGGCCCGCCCATATCACGAACATTCTACCGGCTCTCAGGACTTCAAACCTAGTGTGACAAGTCCAAAAAGCCTACATTACAAGCAAGTCGGTTAGTTTTAACTTTCAGACCAGTTGTGTACCGGTGTCATAGACTTAATTGTCCGCGTGACTGAGTGCTCTAACCACCGCATCTGTCATATTGGTTCGCCATATGATGCTGTAATGAAATCGTATTGTTTCAGGACTGTACTCAAATGGCCTTGTATACAATGTCACGGTTTATTCCGTACTAGCTGTGGGACATTAACCACTTCTATGCTGTTTGTTTTGTTGTTCCTATCGGGGGCTAGGGGAAAACCAGTGTATTATAATAATTATTAAATCATATAATCGCGTCTGTTTCCACAAATGAAAAAACTGGCACATTTCTTGAAAAAGAATAAACTGGTCAGTTCAATTTCATTTCCCCATATCAGTGACTAGTGGATGCCCTAGACTTCAGCAACAATGGAGTTAAAGATGTTCAATCACCGTCCCGGTATGCGGTGTAGAAAACACTTCGGATTCCTTTCATCTGGGAGTGCAGGACCATTGTTTATATCTTGTCGCGCAGCTTGAATAGATTTCAGCTGTTACCGCCATTACCACAGCTCTCTCAATTTAGCCGAGTCCTTTTTGTACTTTTTCAGGACAAAATACTTAACCTCATTCACAAATAATAAATAGTTGACCTTCTATAGTGCGTGTATCAATTAACTTGGCCATGTTTTCATCATTTATTCGAAAAGGAATAAACATGAACGAACAAACCTCATGAGAGAATGTTGCTGGACAAGCTTTGACCTAACACTTTGTGCAAACCAAAATCCGTAACTTATTGCTTAACTTCATTTCTATTCAATTTATACCGCGTTTTCGAGAAAATTCGTGTCAAGACCTCAATTCTAATGTACACTGGTTTATATTTCATTGTGAAAGAGGACGGGTATTTGTCACTCAACCCGATCGTGGAGGTGGTACCCTGGCTATAAAATGGCCCCACATACCGGGTCCATTGTACTATCTTTAGCTCATGGTTTCCTGAAGTCTATACATATCCATTGGTCTCTTATATTGGGGAAAGAAATGAGGTGACATTTTATTTATTTTATAAGAAATGTGCCAGTTTTATGTGCGGGAACAGACAGTATGTGATTGTAAATATTTTATTAGATTTACATTGGTTTTTCCCTGAGCCCCTCGATGGGGACAACATATTCTGTTATACCGTTGGTTATATTTGGTCACGGCCCCTAGTCTTACTGTGCGACGGTAGTCTAGCTAGGACCTCTCTCATGGGGGACCTCAGTTTCTTTACAAACCCGGTGTGAAGTAATCACATCGTCCCGGCAGTAGTCATAAATCCGGGCTCCATAGACGACAACGGAATAACGTGAACTAATGTTGCGTGAAGAGTCAACTGACACTCGATTGCCCTATTGTTCAAATTGTTCCCTGACTTGTCCGGAGAAGGACTATATCTCCTGCACTCCTGGCATGGGGGCGTTATAACGTCCGATCCTGGATTTTGCAAACCAAGCGTGTTTGAGTAAAATTGTTTTCAGTCAAGAATTAATCAGCATGGAGTAAAACACGCATTTCCGTTGTACTCTTCACCCGAGTAAAACTGAAATTCATGTTGAGTAAAGCAGTTTTGAAATCTAACTCAACGTTAGTGACGGATCAGAAATTACACCGCGTTGATTCTGATCTTAAGCAACGTCGAAGTCCAAGAATTGCCATGCCGCGGACATATCAATGGCAGATGACGAGCCGGGTGTCACGGAAATGCTGGCCATTCTGATATTTTACACCAACAAGTTATAATCAGATAATAATTATTGTGGTGATGCAATGGACTTGTCATGATTGTGAAGTTGGTGAGATTCCGGCGTAACCTGTGAGGACATATCTTCGTTGAACTACAACGCTACTGTTAACCTTGGACATTTGTGGACTCTAATAAGTATATCTTTAATTATTGTGTGTAAATTTATTACATGTAATATTGTTTTGGACATTCCAAATTCTTGAACCAAAATGATTAAAAATCACTAAATCTGTGTTATTATATAAAATTCAGATCACTTGTGTACAAAGCTCATTTTTTTTGTGTTTGAAAGGTATTTCTGACCTTTGACATCCATGAGACGTCATAACATATGCAGCTATAATTCATTCAAGAAAGAAATTAGGCCTAGTTGTCAACTGGAAACATTGATTCCAGCCCAAAAGATACATTTTCGGAGTCATATGATGGACTCTCAGAGAATGACTCTCTCACTTCCAGAAGAAAAAGTGACTTCAGTAAAGAAGTTGTATGTTCAAGTAATAAAGAAACAATAAACAACAGCCAAAGAATTGACTAGTGTGGTAGAAAAATGGGAGCAACGGCGGAAGACGTTCTTCCAGCTCTGATCCTTGTGAGAGCGCTGCGAAATGAATTGCAATCTGTGAGAGACGATTCTGTGAGAGATAACTGAGGTGTCATACAGCTGTCACAAAGGAGCCTTCAAGAATTGAACTGATGGAAAATGTGTTTAGACCAATCTAATGGGGAGCCGGTAGTAGTCCCACTCCCAGAACTGACCATCACGCCGGATGCCTCTCTCCAAGGTTGGAAAGCTCACTGTCTCCATCAACAGACACGGAGCGGTGGTCCAAGGAGGGCGAAACAGGAATACCACATATTTTAGAACTGTCGGCGGCCTTTCTTACTCTAAAAGCATCTGCAAATTCAAACATCACTGCAACATTATGCTGAAGTTGGATAATACCACGGCCCTAGCGTATATCAAAAAACAAAGGAGGGACTCGACTTCAGAATCTGTCAAAGTTAGCCATACTAAAGTGTAAAATGGTGCGGGGGGGGGGGCACTTTATTTCAAGGTGGATATTTTTTTTTTTTTTTTTTTTTCTTGGCAGGAAAAACACCCTAAGCACGTATTTTGGTTGATTTTGCTACCCTAATCAAGTACTGTATTGGTTTGAATTTACTACCCTTAACAAGTGCTTTGGTTTAATTTTACTCCCCTAAACAAGTAATTTGCATAGCAATTTAAAAATACCCCCTAAACAAGTATTTTGACATTATTTTGCTACCCTAAACGAGTACATTATTTTATAAAATGTACCTTTAACCGAAAGCTATAGTCTCTTATTGTAACTTTACACGAAAAGAAATATTTACACATGGTTTTATTGAAGTTTTCGTGTATTTTATTTCACTCTTATGTGTAAAGCATCAATTTGCGCATTATCTAGGGCCTAATATAAGTTTCAAATTTAAATCCATTACATTAAAATTTCAAGTCTTCTTAAAGTTTCTGAAATTCAGCCATTTCATTGAACTAAAACCCGGACTAAATATTCATGATCTTATTTTGATTGACATAAATTAGAGACAGACCCTAATTCCGTTTCTATACGCACATACTTGTAACGATCGGCCATAGTGTAGATCAGCACCCAAAAATAAAATGAAACTCCTAATTATAAAGACTAGGGCCTATGTGTATGAGAAAATGACGACATAGAGAAAATAAGCTAAAATAAGGCTATAACGGTTACAATTACTCGGGAATCTATCATGGGAAATCAGGAGAAAATCGGGAACAAAATCCACTATTTTCCAGCATTTTAATGGGATTTTTTACAAATATTCAAAATATCACACCTAAACACGTATTTTTCGACGTGAAAAGCATACCCTAATTTTGAATTTTTGATAATTTTGATACCCTAAACAATGTACTCGCGTACATCGCCTGATCTCAAAAAACGACCCTAATTACGCGTTTTTGTACACGAGCATGATATCCACTTTGGAATACAAGTGGCCCCCCCGGGAAATGGTGCCTAGAACCGTCGATTGTTTTACCAATTTGGTCAAAATTTCCTAAGGATCTAAGGACTAAATGTATGAAATATTAGAAAATTTTACATTGGCTTTGAAAAATGAAATGAAGTAAAGCTAAAGCCTTCGCGTGCTAAAGCCGCATTCGGTATCTGAAACTCTTGGACGAGGATCATGGATCCGATACTCATCTACAACTACTTCCATGGTGGACAGTATTCAGATAACCCAACAAGTGACATGAAGCGTTCTGTCTGAAGGGGATCGGAAAGTAATTACAAGGTAATTAAGAACGTTTCAAGTTGTCTTTCACTTTTAATACAACCATTTCTAATTCTTGTCGAACACAAGTTCAACATTGTAATATGTCCAGGACAAAATAAGAAAACGTGCAATCCCCTTAATTTAAACGTAAGGGTTTTACTTCTAAAAAACAATGAAAAGGCAAGAAAAATGACGCCAATATTCAAGACAAAATCACGATGGATTTTCATGATGTCTCGAGCAAAATCCCGGACTGTAGTTTAAACGGAAGGACCCGTCCTAGTTGGGCATGGTGGGACCGCCAGAACAACATGGACATTCCAGGAGGCTACCTGATCATTCGCACGATGATCGAAACCGTGCTCGGCGCTGGGCAAGAGGAACGCGGAGGAATATCGACACATACCCGTGCCTTGGACTTGTCACTCCAGGATAATATGTTTTTGCACTCTCACAATGAGCCTGGTGTAGGTGTCATCCAGTCTATCCTATAACTCTTTCTTCATGGTCCAGGTCTCAGATCCATATAACAGGACACTCTTTACACAGGCTCTGAAGAAGGTCAGCTTGGTTGAATTGAAGATAGAAGCTTACCATAGTGATATAGTTTATTGAAGGCATTCCAAGCTTGTCCTTTGCGTGTCCGGAAGTCTTTCTTGCTGTCGGCAACATAGGTACATGAAGTCCCTGACATCTTTGAGTTGGGTACCTTCTGCAGTGCAGATGGGTTGATGGTTCTCTTCCCCACTAACGGTCATATATTCCGTCTTATCTTCTCGGTATTTAGATGTAGAGATGTAGGCCGATTATATGTAATACACAGTATATCTTGTGTATTACATTCAGATCCGCTGTTACAACAGCTAAATCGTCTGCGTAGTCAAGGTCTGTGAGATGCAGACTTTGGTCTAGAACGCTTGGGAGATGGGTATTCCCTTTTTCATGAGGTACAAATTCAGAGATGTATCACCACGAAAGGGTAGGGACAATAGTTCTCCTTGCATGATTCCAGTATTTATTGTTTTAGGAACTAATTTGTGCCATTCACGGTCTGCTAGATGGGTTGTCATATATCCAGTTCTTGACAGTCTGCAACTTGGACACCATAGTTGGTACGAATATGCAGTATAACATTCCTGTTGACAGTCAAAAGCCTTGGAGCAGTCTACAAGACAATTAAATAGTTTCTCTTGAAATTTCAACTCTTCTATGACCATCGATGGCAAGTATATGAGATAGTGTTTATCTGCCTTTGCGAAACCTTTTCTGGTTCGTTCCACAAATCCCAGGTCACTATATGAGAGTGATTCTTGAGCATCTTTAGTTGTAGATGTTAAAGGCTTGTAGTAACGGCGTGACCCTCTTCTGTATTTTTTTTTTTTTCAAAACGCAATTTTGGGAGTTCCATAAGGTAAAATGATGTAAATTGGTGGAAGGAATTGGGTTACAAGACGTCTGGGAGGCTTGCGAGTACAACTTTTGGCTCTCTGGTCCCCCAGGGGTGCCACAGCAGGTCCTTTGTTGCCCCCTTGGCAAAGTATTTATATTAAAAAAGCCCTCGCTCGGGTCAAGAAAGGCAGGTAATCGCAAATCGGCCCGTGGTGTGGTGCGGTATGGATGAAGTTCACCAATGAGTTATGTTTTGTAGAGTCATTTTTGGTGACTATTTTTTTTGGGGTGAATATATAGTTTTAATTTTTTTAAAAACAATTGCAAATTTTGTCACCGAAAACGCCCTATTTTGGGCAATTTGCTGGTTTCTCACGCGAAAGACCCCTATTTTCCATGTCCTCTGGCACCGAATGCCCATGGCTTTTGAAGTCTTACATCCATACCCACTACGTATGTGAGTGGCCCCATGGTGAAAAAAAACCCTTTGGGTTCTAAACTTACTTTCGTGGCGCAATAAAAATATTTCTACCAAGACCTCTGAATGGTGCTTTTACAACCCTTTAAGCTCATTCTGTAGCTTAGAGATATAGGACATTTCCAGAAAGAAGCGCCCCCATTTGTCTTTCGGACCAGTTTTTTTTTAATCTTTAAATGCTTACCAATGTATTAGATGAACCCTGAAAGTAATTAAGCTAATATGCAAGGTCTTTATTATAAAATGATCCACTTAGAAATTTCCTATCAACGAAAGAAAGTCAAAGCAATGGTTTTCTATAGGTACGCAGCAAGTGCAAAACAGTTTGGGGGGTTTCTTTGTACACAATGTTCATAAACCTTCGAACGGTCTCGGTAGGTGGTCTACAACCGATCCATTGCAATGTGGGAGACATTCTTATCCAAAATCTCCCACAGCACTTCAAATGGGTTCTTATAGTTTCAGGTTCTACAAAGAACCATTTCCTGGCTACAGAACCGTTTTTGGTTACAGAATCCCAAGAGGATTCATTCAAACCCCTTTTATAACTAATTCCCTCTATCTATGTTCAAAATCCATGTCTGTAATTTTAGCCTAATGTATATACTCTTTTCAATCATACAAATTTTTGTAATCCACATAATTTGAAAATAAACAACTGACCACAGCGTTTTTGATCAATAGAAAGTTATTTACATTGATCACGCATGTCAGTGAAGGTCAATCAAATTTAATTATTTTTATTCCATGGTTTTTAAAACTATAAACACATGGAATAAAATAAATCAACGGTTTATATATTTTCTATACTCAATCCAAATTTAAAACAAATTACAAATAGTTGTGTGTTTAGACACACTATACCCTCATAATATCAGTTATTTTTTATATATTCAATAAATATATATATCGGGACAATGCAATATATTTCTGGCCTTTATTAATTTTCTAGTTTGGAGTATTCTAGGATTTTTCAATACCGCGCAGCGCTATTTTACCATCTAATCGTCATGCTTATGATTTTTACAACTTGTAGGAATATTTCAAACCAAGAATTGCTAGTGAATAACAACCATCTAGCACATAGCGTTCATTTTTATTAGCTGTTGCTTAACCCATTAGAAATTGTATTGATCTTATTATATTGCCCCGTATAGTGTTGGAATTCATCATTCCTTTTCTAATCACCGTTTCAAGCATGGTGTTTTATACTTTAGTGCGTGTGTACGGCTCTCTACCTGTTGTCATGGTATGACCAGTTTTGCATTTACAGGGAGTGATATATTGTTTTCATTTTTATGCTATAATGGACGGTAAATTAGATTACACCAACCTATATCTATATCTTCCATTTTGGTGTTTTGTGCATATTCTAACTAGTTAGTAAAATTATGTTAAATTACAATATCAAATTAATTTGGCCCAGAAAAAGGGGGGGGGTTGTAGGGTACAAGCAACTCTAGAAGGGGAGATAGGTGTTACCACACCCCTTGAGTATATGAGGATTAATAAAGCGTTTCCTTTACGTTTTAGTTGATATACCAGTGACGGGGCATGTGACAGTACCAAGGGTTGCTTTTCGTTCCGACCGTCCCTCCGAATGTACAGGGGCGGCTAACTGTGACTTCTTTTGGCATCTTGGGTTATGGACTCGGCAAATCAAAACAATTTGATTTTTCAAATCACGGGAAAAGACACCGGCTATGTGGGCCTTGGGATTCTCCAAGTCTGGAGCTATGGTAAGTGTGATGCCTCATACCACGGTATATATAGAGTGCTTGGAGAGGAGGGGGCCAACCTATCTTCCGAACACCCAGGCATATAAAGATTATAATAGAGCACTTGCAGAAAATTGATGGTTTTCAGCAGAGTGAAACGTTTGGAGGCAATCAAAAGTCATTCAACTATTTTAACAAAAGACTCTATAAATTTCAATACATTCACTACAATATTACAATCATTTTAAACGTATTTTTATTTTATTTATCAATGTTCCCGCACACCCGACCCGCGCCGCCCCGAGTTCCTGCAGGCCTAATTACACCCTGAATGTGATTTGAACATCCCCTCAACCCATTTTCAGTTGGTGAGTACCACCCTTTTTCAAACAATTCATTAGCTACACCCATATTCCTTCCTGCGGATTTTCTGTAACGTGACCCATCTGATACACTTTGTTCTGACACATTTATAATTCCGGGAACACTTAACGGAAAATAAACCGGTGGCTTTTTTTTGTTTGTTTAATTTTTAAAAAAAAAAAAAAATTTTATGCCGTGAAGGTTTGACCATCACTACGTCCGTTCAGAACCAGACCTCGATCGCGCACGCGAGGGGTCTGGGGAAAAGTGTATTCAAATTCTTTAGTATTTGATTACCGTACAAATGAATAGGCTGCGAGAATTGTTTTTTTTATCGCAGATTTATCCCATTTCCCCCGGGTATAAATTTGAAGCATTTGGCCCTCGAAACGGAATTCTATAATACCTGAGACGATCCTGAGTTCGAATAATCACTCAAATCACACGATTGTTTTTATTACTCTTCATGTCAAAATCCACGAATAAATTTGCTCCTCAAGCCTAAAATATCTTCCAGTGCGGATCCCAAACGCTGACGTCACGGCTAACTTCGCTGGTTCCATGTAGTCCAGCAGAAGGACTCTCGTTTTCCCACTGACCTCCTGGCCCACCTGCGCGGAGTGGCGAGGTCACAGGGGGATGGACTCAGGGAGGAACGAGGCGAGGGTCCTTCTAGATGGATAATGCGAGACGGGTCATGTCGTACGGGAATTTCTAGTGCATTCGATTGTACATGGGAAAACTTTCTTTACCCAGAAAAGCAGATAGAGACATAATTTGCTACTGGTGCTGTGGAATAAAATGTAGATAAGAGTTCATTGCAGCTGTAGGGATACGAATAGTGAGTAAATTTAACTAAAACTTTCGCCAATTGGATCATTGCTCACCCTCGGGTTTCGCCAGCCCTCGTTGGTCGTAGTTTCCGGAGGTGAGCCTTTGATCCTACCATAACACAGCACGGTATAAACGTTTCAGAAAACCCGTAGTTTTGCAAAAGATGGAACTAAGATCCGTTTGCAGTAATAGAAACTAGATAACATACCTGTAAATCTCCCGTGGTGTTGCAATGGTGAAAGTTGCAATTTAGCGGTAAATTGGGATCGTTTATGCCACAAACATAACAGACGATAAGATTGTCGAATTCAACTACCATACGATAAGAAAGTCCCTTTTTCAAAGGAGCACCGACACCCGTAACGTAATAACCAGGGGGAGGGGGCGGGCAGGATAGCGTCGTTTTTACCGAAAAAATGATAATCTTATTAAAGGAACGCTGATTATGGAGCGAGATTTATGTAAGATTGTACTTTTAGCTTGATAAATAACATAAAGAGTTAATGGATTCGTTTAAATCAAAATGAGGTAAAACTGATAAAATGTTTAATCTAGGAACTGAAAGTTAGGCCTACCATAAAAACGTTTAAGATCACCAGCTTATTTATGGACATTGCATTTGTGTAATATTGGTTTCTTAAATTTGGAAATGGGTAGGTAGAGATTTATTTTGGGGTGCATGGTTGAAGCTGGCTTTAGGTGAAAGATTTTTCAGCTCCGTGGACCAATAGGCTATAGGAGGGGGAATAGGTGAAATCTAATTTAGGATTTTAAGGTTACTAACCATTGCTAATTTAGCATCACAAATGAATAGATACTTTTTTAAGAGCCATTTTATTACGTTTACACGCAACTTGCTTATGCTCTGAAAGTGTCGCTGGAAGGGTCTCCCTTGCCCCTCCGCGGTAGCTACGCCACTGATTGTGGAAAATATTCAGTTGGAGGTATTTGGAATTAAGATTGGCCAAGAAACGGCTTTATGACATGATAAGCGAGTCTCTGTACTGGAAATGATGGCGGGACTGAGCCATCTCCGCTTTTCAGCCCCCTCCCGGGTTTAGTTCATGCAGTTTCTAAAACAAATCTTTATTATATTTTGGTAACCAGCGAATTGTGACCTTGTGCATAAAATCTTTTGGTGTAACATTGTTCAATATTTTAGAATGGGGTGAAGGAATTTTTAATACCGGTATTTATATGCGAGAATTGTCTTACAACTTCCGATCAAAGAATTTTAAACTCGAAAATAATGATTAAAAGAACACCAAGTACAGGAACGTTTTGAGTATTGGCAGGGTGTAGGCAGGGGCCAAGGATATCAGATTTTAAAGTTTTAAAGTTGACCTTTCCCCAAAAATTGTTTGCAAAAGATGGCTCCGTATTTAAGGTGAGATAGAGCTCTTTTTAAATACCGATTTTCCAGAAAACAATGGACAGAGATTCGCCGTCTGACAGCCCCATTTAAGTAATTGTCTGTATAAACTAAGTCCGTATAGTGTACCTTTTAAAAAGTACATGGAACGTATCAAGGCCTAAACTTTTAAAGCTTGAAAACTTAAAAAACCGCTATAACAATAAATTTTTGTTGGTTATCCCTTTGTACCGTTGCCGTTAAGTAGTTAACTAAAATACCTTCAGAAGTCATTGATGCATACAGCAGTTAAATGGTTAAATAAAAATATTAATGTGATGAACGCCGAAAAGGCGGGAGAACAACGATGTCGGAAACCAGTTTACAGGCTTTATAAATGAAAATCTTTCACATCTATGTTCTTTTATTCTGTTTTTTACATTTTAACGCCTTAAAAATAATTTGCTTAAATTTATATTTTTCTCTATTTACTTATTTTATTCCTTACAATATACCGAAAATCGGGAGATTTCTAGCAAAACGGGAGTCTCCCGCAGAAAACGGGAGAGTTGGCATCTCTGATTTTACACACCTAATTTACACACAACATAATTATAGTGCCGCAACAATAATCTATTGCTCAGTATCTTTTTCTTGTGAGTAAGGATATTTTCTTGTTCCTGCCACTGGAACTTGCCTTGCACGTTTTTCCACTCTCAGAAATAAACCTATAGTTTATGCCACAGAAAACCAAACCAACATATAGTAAAAATCATTACACACGGGTCGTTTTTTTCTTCCTTGTGATAAAACCTTAGACAGGTTTGTTTTTATGAGAAACATTCACATGCGTCAATTTTTGAAAATGACTCAAAAAACATTGCTAAAATGACAAAAATTTTAAAAAAATGGGTATACGTATTTATTGCAAGTAAAATCCTTAGAAATGGGTATAGCTTTTCTGCCTCCCCCCCCCCCCCCCCCCAAAAAAAAAATTGAGGCACGTTTTTTTGAAAGATTATCTTATGATTTCGACGTAATATTTTAAACGTAAACAAGACTTTCGCTTCCTGTTTAGTACCTCTAAAAAAACCCATAAGAATCCGATGATGAGGTAATGAGATATTAGGTTTGGGCTCCAGGACCAAAACCCCGGCGGGTACCGAAATGGCATTTTGACAAAAATAAATGTCATTTTCCGCCCATCAAAAATTTTGAAGCTCTTTTTTTATTTCGAATTGTAATGCAAGATTGTTGTCTTAGGCCACAAAAAGAAAGACAAAGCAAAAAAACAAGTGTGTTTCCAGTAGGCTGCACGCGCGCATTTTGATTTTAAGGCCATTTTAACGCATTCTTTTTAAATTTTGATTTACTGAGAAAAATTTGCACTTTTTAGAATTAAGTGCCTCAGAGATAGAAACTTCATTAAAAAAATTGTAAATGATCCCAACTCGATAATTCTTTTATAAACTAATAACTTGACCAGTAAAATATGATTTGAAGTTGATTGTCTTTGATTGATGCGCTTTTTGGTGCAAATCCTTAAAAAAATAAAAAGACGCATTTAGATTTTTGGGATACTGGAAACAAACTTGATTTTTGTTGGACCTTATGACCCTTCATAATGGCTGTAAGTTAACAAAAAAATAATCTAGCCTCTCTAACCTTGGATTCAATGCCCACTTTATACATAGAAAAGAAATAAAACAGAAGAGATCTAAAGAATGGTGCGACATTAGTAGATGCCATAGCTTAGCCATCGCCGATAAAACAAAATATCAACGGGGTTAGCAGAACACTTAAGCCTAAACTGTTTTTGTTTCACGTGCTTCGTATAACCGAAAAAGTTCACATTTCTATATCACTTATAAACAGAAATGCCAAGCTTATTGTTTTTGTCTTACAATTTAATATTTTAATAAAAATAGGTAATTTTATTCATTGCTAATTATAAGAATTCTTTACATTTTATAACTGTGTCAAAAAATATGCAAAAAAAATTAATGAGCTATGGCGTATAATGTAGAATTTTGTCATAATACTTTGCAACTTGACTTAATAAAAATAATTTATGTCAGGGAGATTAAAATGCTGAACTTAAACTTTTCTACTTTCTGCAAAAAACAACCCTTAGTTTTAGCGATTTTTTTCTAGATTGACACGCCCCCCCCCCCCCCCCCCCCCCCCCACCCCCCCCACCCCAAAAAAAGAAAACCCCACCCCCCCCCCACCCCCCCTTGCACTAACTTAGATTTTTTTGTACTAATTTGCGGTCAGCGTTGACCTTGGAAATTATAAGCAGTCTGCAAAACAAATAAATCCATTTTTGGTTGAACGTAAGCAGAATGGAGACCATTAAGTAGATTTGTTTTGACGCGCAGCAGTATCATGTTGCCAGATTTTGTTCTTGAATGGGGGGAAATTATGTGAGCGGGTGTCCCACCCCCAGCGTCCAGCGTACCATATTTTATAACTCATTTCCTTTTATTGAATTTAGGTGACAGAAGGTAGAAGCGTCCAAAACAGAGGTTGAATTGTACCGAGGGTCGAATCGTCTTTGATCTTGTGGACCGAGATTGGCTTGGCCGAATTGGCCTTGGGTCGAATCTTTTGGGTACTTGTTTATGAATACAGGCTCGTGATTGGCTGAGGCGATGAGTGGCTTTTGTTATTTACATATGACCTCATCGAATTACCGGCGTGATTTTAACGGTTTATTCAGAGATTTGTACAGTTTTCTCTTAAATGTGCAACTTAAAAAAAACAAAAAAACCGAAAAAGAAGAAAAATTTTTTATTTTTTATATATTGGTGTCAACAAATCGTAGTTCCTTGTGAATTGCACCTAAACAACGTCTTTTTCGGGATTGTGTTATGGTCCAGTTTCCGAATTCATAAGGTTGTCAGGTGGGTCAGGTTACGGAAACTCCCTATTCCTAATACAATTTGATGGACTCATGTACATAAGACCTTAGCTGAACAAACATTTTCATGGTGTTGTTTGTGAAGGCAACGTCATGCAATAATCTGATTTCGATAGGCAAAACACACTTTCCCCCTTGGACGTACTAAATTCTATAGCTAATATTGTAACTCGGTGGAAACACACTCCTTGACTGAATACAGCCCATGGACTAACGTTATACATCTTATTATCATGATGAATTGGAAATTGTACACTACAGTGATGTTATACGAAATAATACCATTTCATTTTTCTTAGAAAATTTATAAATAAAGGACCCTGGCTAATAGATCGATGTAGTAAATATATCTGAATTAAAATTTTGTTGCCTCAATCACCATTATCGTATATAGTGTTATTTTGAGAGACAATTTTGCAATTTTTGTTGCTTATATCGTAAAGTATATGCCTGAAATGTATAATTACACAGATAGAGTTTTGCATGTTATTTAATGTTTTCATGCCCATATGAGGAACTTGCGAAAATTGAACCCTCGCAAAAAAATAACGTATTTATACGGTATTGTAATAATGGCTGCTACCCATTTTAAACGCATCATTGAGCACTTATGGATAATTGAAAGAACGATTAATTCCTGTATTTATTCAGTGGTATATTGGGATAGCACTGATGGCTAAATGGTGTTCAATGGTAAAATACTTTTGTAACGTCAAAAAGAAAACATCAAATAAAACAAGATATATTATACTAAGTTGAAACAGTAGCGTGCTTAGGAGTTGCAACCCATCAATTTCTTGTACCAAGGTCACCTGAATAGTATAATTGTCAATACAGTTAAAGACACTATACGTCACTTCCTAAATCAGGTAAAATCAATAAAATCCTCAAAAATCAGACTTTTTGCATGACATCTTCAAGACCGCTTAAAATGCTTTAAAGTGTCTGTTTTTCACAAAGAACAGTGTATTTATTTGGCTTATTCCTTTGAGTTGCCCTTAGTTAGATGGTCAGTAATAAGAACCTGCAAAAAATTAATCTTGTTGTCAAAATTGAGGATGCCATTTCCACAAAATATCTGAATATCCCTTTAATATCTATCATCTAATGCAAAGTAAACGAGCTAATAGCACTAAAAACATTGTTTCCCGTTTATATTTCTCTTGCTTGTTATCAAGCCCGTAACCAGGATTTTTTATGGTGCGACAACATTCAGGATGCCATTTCAAAAAAATATCTGAATATCCCTTTAATATCAATCATCTAATGCCATTATGCAAAGTAAATGGGATAATAGCACTAAAAACATTGTTTCCCGTATATATTTCTTTTGCTTGTTACCAGGATTTTTTATGGAGCGAATTCTGTCACAAGCCCCCCCCCCCCCCAAGTCTGGGGATCTAAATGCAAGGTTCATTGTGATAAGGGCAATGATTACATGTTTGACATGATTTTTCATGAGGTTTGGATGTTATTTTGTTCACAGCGTGATAGCGATGTGTATGCCTGCACCAGTAATGGGGAAGTTGTTAGATCTCGCAACACTGTAGGAAATGAAAATGACCCTAACCATCCTCTGGTAAGTAGATGAATTCTTTACACCCATTATGGAAAAGTGGCGGCGCGCGTCGGACTTGCCACCAAGTAGGACCCATACGACCTGAGAGTATTTGTTCGAGAATGTCTCAGAAATTGTCCTTGAATATAGAACATGCAGTTGATATGGGACCCATATTGCCTAACTTACGAACATACAGAATAACACAGTTACCCCAATCATTTATAGAGCTGCTTCCGTAGATATCTGGCAAGTATTTGTTTATTTGTCCCGGACGAGCCCCCAATTTCTGTTTAGTATCACGTGGATACCAAGGTCGGAAATACCCTTTAAACACAAACAAATGAGCCTTGTGCACAAATGAACTGAATTTCATATAAGAACATAATTTTATTCTGCTTTAATGATTAAAATTATCGGTTCAAGAATTTGGAATGTCCAAAACATTTCCATTGGTAATTAAATACACTCAAGAATGAATTTATTGAATTATACTTATTCTAATAATGTCGCAAATGTCCACTTTAAGGACGACAAACAAAATAGTTTTTAAGCTTATGTGGTATATAAGATATCAACACTGATATTGCACGTAAAAATCAACCATTCCTGGAGATCCAAATGAACTAATAGTTGCTCTCAATCTTCTTTAGCTATCCAGCTACTTTTCAATATCTAAAAATATCTAAAAATAGGCCATCTATATTAAGTGCGATAAGTATAGGCATTACGTCCATCTAGTCAAGGATTTCAAAAATGTATAGTTTGGTACCACTTATAACATTTGTGTGTTTGGTTTTGGAACCGCAGATCATTTCGATGCCTCTCAAATACCACTGACCTGATATTAAGCTTGTTTGGCCTCATCGAATGTTTTTTTTTCATGTCGATTCTTACACTTAAGTGTACAAGGGGTGGGGGGGTCCTAGGAACCCGCAAACTACATTTTGCCATTTTACGAACGAACGATGTACTTTGTCCGACTCATATTTTTTTTTTTGTCACTTGTGTAACTTTCAATGAAAAACAAAATCTATCGCCCCGGTATTTGGATAATTAGGTTGGGTTCCCTAGACCCCCCCCCCCCCCCACCGGTCCCCAACGGGAGTGTCATAACCAATATTAATTAATTAAAAAAACAAGTAATCTAAAATATTTGCCTTTTAAGTATTTTACATATTCAGTAATTAAACAATATATAATAATATAAAAATCATACCCTTTCTATGCCGATAAGGAGTCACTTTGATTTTGCCATATCTCCATAACGCCACTGTACATCATGGGATAGTTCCACTGCAGACAATGTCACCCCTACCAAAATATGGACATATAATTGAAAAAATGACATCCTTTGTGTTCGTATCGGTATATTGGACCTTTTAGAACATATATTAATGTGTAGTTGCGTTTTCCTTTTTTTCCGAATTTGAAAATATGTTTTTGCCCCGAATTTTAAGGTTTCTTTTAAATGGAATTATCATTTTATTGCTTAATTGTTCTTGTCTTTGATCCCTTCATGTGTGGTAATCAATTTCGTGTCAAAATCATGTCGGAAAGTGGTTAAAATGCTCTCAAAAGGTATACTTTGGGGTACTTGTTTGAGTCTGTATGTGGCTTTATTACTGTTATTTTGCGCACCGGTGGCACAAAATGTCTAGGGGAATTGCAATGATGAACATTATCAGTTATCCTTGGTATCGGATGTTACTGTTAACAAATTTTTGAAGAGAGTTAATCACATTTCTTAATACTAGTTGCTTTTAAATGTGTAAATTGTTCATTTTATGATACATCTCTGATCTTTTGGCACAGAGGCATTCCAGAAAGATTTGGCTCATAGGAGGATCTTGCAGCAAGATAGATTTCTCATTCATGTTTGTTGGTTAGAGCCGAGAGGCGTTGGGGTTATGGGCGCCGGGGGGGTTTACAGAAGGGAGAAAGGTTCAAATTTGGCTCTAATCTTGTTGAAATGTAATATCAATCTTCTAATGTCTATTATTGTGTATGTATGACCCCAATGGTTTGGGATTTATGGGATGAAAATGCTGAATAGGGACGCCAAAAAGATAAAAGTCTAATTTCTGGGGTTGTCCGCTCGAGGGTACACACAAATCACCGTCTTTTTAACCCCTTTCCCCCCCATCCTCCGCTCCCCCCTTTCCTCTCATCCCCTCCTCTTCCCCCCTATCTTCTCCAACCTCCCCCCACCTCTTGCTTTCAGATTTGCCCTAGAAAAATCAAATGCCTAATTATTGCCCACCAGATGTCACAAATCTGCTCTGCTGAGCTAATCCCAACGCCCAATTTTTTGCGTGTATACTTTTTCCTGAAAGGGTGTTCTCATATCTGAGGACGAACACATGGGAACAGGGGGTCGGAACGAAAGACAGTTTTCAGAGGGGGGGGGGGCCTTGTATGGCCTTGCTGTGTGATTCTCAGCAATTTCCACGTGGTGTGCCAATAAGAGATTTTACACCCGTCAGGCCACACTGATGACACTGATGAGACCTATAATGACCTATAGTACGTCAGCTACTTTGAAAAAGGGCTCTTTTCGAAGGTTAGGGTAGTTGGTCGATTAGAAAAATGCCAATGGTACCAGGTGTAGGGACATATGTGTGGATCTACACCTGGGTGGATGGTATACATCAAAGTGTGCAATTCTTTTTTATGGGAACAAAAAGGTCAAATTGACCCAAATTAGTAAAAATCCATGAATGGGGATTTATTTATTCCAACTTCAATATTGAATGCAATACTATTTAATTCCCCCACTATAATAGCTGTAGAAGTTCAAGAAGAATTTGGAATGTTGGAATCTGGGGCTAATTTTTACCCAAAAGGGACCAAAAAGGGGTCAATGCCAAATAAGGTCAAAATCAATAGATGGTGAGTCCAACTTCATATATAATGCAATAATTTTAATTTTTCCCCACTAATATAGCTGTAGATTGAAGAATAATTTGAATGTTGGAAGCTGGGGTTATTTTGACCCCAGAAAGGGCAAAAATTGTCAAATTGACCCCAATATGGCAAACATCATAGAATTTTAGATGTATTACCATCTCTTAACCCTCATCTTACATTTAACCCGTCTCGAGAATTTGTTAATAAGCAACACCGATCTTATTATTTTGCTACCAGTTGGATAGCTAATGGTCGCGTCTTTCCATTGATAACCAACATAAGTACTCAACATCCTATATGGCGTCACCAATGACGTCACAAGTCCCGAGTCCGGCAAATTGGGCATTTTCCACCGAAAAGGCTAAAATCCGATTTTTGCGCTAAAAACATAGGAATCTCGGATTTTCATGTCGTTTGCACTCTAAAGATGGCAATTGCTATTTTACACTAAACTACTGTGCACAATTATTTTTCAAAATGCCCATAAAATATCCTGGGTTAGGCAACCACCACCCCCTTACCCTTCGACTTTGACGGCATACCCTAACCCCGGTGAAGGTGCTATCTTCACAATTTTTCGCTAAAATGAACCGGAAAGGATTTAGAGCAAACGATTACCTCTAAAGCTTTTTATTGAAGGTTTTGGATTTTATCGGCACACTGAGCCGAAGTTTCACTGGGGTGGAAGACGATCAGTTAAATTTTCAATTGTAAGACTGAGGGTTAAATTTTAAAATGTAATGTTCATTAATCATTTGCCCCACTATATAGCTGTAGATTGAAGAATAATTTGGTTTGTTAGAATCTGGGTTATTTTCGAATGCACCAGAAAGCTGTAGATTGCAGAGGAATTGGTTGTTAGAATCTGGGGTTAGTTTTCGACCCCAGACAGTGCCAAGAGGGATACAATTGACCCAAATTAGGTAAAAATCATAGAATGGGATTTTAATTTATTCAATCCATATTGAAATGTCCATACTTTTAAATCCCTCACACGATATACATTAGAATGTATATTCAATGAAAGAATTGAATTTTGGTAATCTCTGGGTATTTTTGCCCCAGAAATGCCAAAAGGGGTAAAAATTGACCAACTATGGATTAAAAATCATAGAATGGTTATGTATTTATTCCATCTTAAATTTTAAAATGTATAGTAGTTTCATTGTCCCACTATATATAGCTGTGAGGAATTGAAGAAGAATTTGAATTTGGTAATTTGGGGCAAAATAGCTCCAGAAAAGGACAACAGGGTTAAAAATGACTTAAATGGGTAAAAACAAGGAAAATGTATTTGTTATGCATCTAATTCAATTTAAAGGCAGGGACATTTCAGAAATCAATTGCCAATTTAAAACCCTTAATAACGTTTATTATTAGTGACATGATAATAATGGTCAAATTACACCCAATTGGGTCAAAATATAACCAAATACACGGATTCTGCATCTTGCGCTGTTAAAGAAAAAAAAAAAAAAAGGTTCAAAAAATTGGTAATCAAATGACATATCATGCTTGTAACGCAGGGAGGGTCCGGTGGGGGGCTGACGCCCCATTGCAAAAAAGCCCTTAAACCCTAAAAAGAGCTTTGAAGGCCAACAATAATATTTTTTGCTTGAAAAAATAGTGTTATAAAAAGGTTTTTTTTTTTAAAAAGGTTATTAAATATTTATGTAAAAAGAAAGTCCACTTGTGCCAAATTTTCACCCACCTTTGTTTAATTTTGAGGAACCAATTTTGCCCCCCTTTGTAATTTTGGGGGAAGTCCCCTTTTTGAAAAAAAAAAAAAATCGGCCCTCCTCCTAATTTAGTGTTCCTTCTACTGACATTCGCAATGAAAACTTGAAAAGTGATCAAAATGTTCAAGCCAAATTGGGTCAATAACAAGCAACAACTTCAGCATCCTTTTTTCCCGAAACTAGGTAAAAACAATTGTATTCACGTAGAGAACCAGTTGGTCTTTCAGAATGAAAGCTATGCTAAACGTTTTTAAATCTTTTGGTTTTTTTTTTCTGGCCCTGAATTATCACACACTTTTTTTACTATTATGGGTTAGTATATAATAATGAAGTCGGTTTCTCCCAGATCAACTATCAGGTTTGCCTCATACTATTCATGAACGATTGTGTGTAGTGATAGTGGCCATTTCGCCAAGATACACCGACACCTTCTGCTTCTAACTTTAACAGCTGCAAAGTGGCTTAAACAACATTAATTTGCAATAAAGCATATTGTAGCATCTTTGAGAGTCTTTACTTCTTTCGGCAATGCATGTAATGACCATTTTTCAAGATTTGAAATTCACATTGAAATTTTCAGGTGAAACTTACCCTCTGGTGTCTACAGTGGGCTGACCAATTTGCAGCTGTGAACATGTTGACATCAACTTTTTGTGAATAAATTGCAGTATGGGTACAAATTGGGTAACAATTATTCTACAGACTCTAGAGATGCTATGATTTCAAAAGAAATTAATTTTTCTTTTTATCAGGAAATATACAACTCAAAACTCTCAAACCTAAATGGCATTGGAACTCCACAGAACATTTGTAACTTATGGTCAACCAAAGATTATGTCCACGTTTAAAAGATGATGCCATAAGTACAATTATTGGACCTAAGCCTCATACAATCCTGTGTAGAAATCATCTTACTGTATGGGTGAAGAAACATTGACAATGAGGGGGAGCTGCAAGAACCCTTTTAAAATTGTACTTATACCAGACAATCCATGCGTAGTGTTGAAAATATCCTCCTGGAAAACATTCTACCGAACTCGGATCTATGTTGAATAACCTCCTATCTCCACATTTGTGGTGGAGCACAGTTCGGGGGGCATTGCTTTCAAGTCCAGGACCATATTATATCAGACCTTTATCCTGTTGAATCTTCCATGTCCAAGTAAGGTAGCAGATCACTAACTACGCGGATTCTTGCAAGGAGGGATAACCGCTTTACTCTGAAGTGAAGCAGCAAAATGCATGATAAAAGACTTTTGCAAAGAAGTAAGCCACGGATTTCGACAAAAGTCGAAAGAATGATGAGAATATTGTCCACCTTTGCCAACATGGCAATCGTATTTTTGCCACTGCAAACCTATTGGTGCCAGCTGCGAAAAGTGCAAACCTTCTTCCGTAGCTTTTCAAAACATAGTATAACTGGCCTCCACATATATGCTTTTAATTCACAAAACATCTTTTTGGTCTATTTTGACCTCTTTGTGCCCCTTTCTATAGTCAATTTTGAGTCAAATTATTAAAGATCCACTCGCTAATAGCTCGTCCCCGGGATCCGCATATTTTAACAGGAAGTGATCAAATATAATATTTGTGTCGTAGAAGGTACTATTTCTCATTACACTGTGAAATCGTAGGGCTTAAACTATTCTAATCTTAGATATTATGAGTGAACAGTGTATTTTTTTTTTACACCGCATTCTAGGAGGCTTCATATGCATACGTTTTAAGCCCTCATATCAAAACTGGTTGAAATGATGACGGGCACGAATTTAACAGATGGGTATTGGAGCAATGCTATTCGCTGAAGAATGCAAACGATTAAAAAAAATTTTTGACGTTTTTCTTATTAGGGTGAATCTTGACCCAAAATGTCCAATTTATTTTTGTAATCTACTATACCATAATTAATAGAAATTAGGTTTCATTTATAATTTTTTTAAATGCATATACGTGGCAATGATGTACCCTTCGCCATTTTTACCCTTTTACTGACTCCAAATTTTGGGTCATTTTGACCTTTTTGCCTTTTCTGGGTTCCCAATTTTGACCCCCCACAGATCCAACATTTCAAATTTATTGAATCTACTGCTATAGAGTGAAGAAATGAAATATACTGCATTTTAATAATAAAGTTGAACAAAATACATCACCATTCTATGATTTTGGGTAACTAATTTTGGATCAAATTTTTTTAGCCCTTTTTGTACCCTTTCTGGGGTCAAATTTGACCCTAGTTCCAACTTCCATTCTTCTTGAATCTCTTCTATATAGTGGGGGAAAATGAAATACTAGTTTAAGTTGGAAAATACATCGCAATTTTATGATTTTTACCTCATTTGATGGTCAATTTTAACCTCCTTTTTGGGGTCAATTTTGACCCCAATTCCAACATTAAATTCTTCTTGAATCCACGCTATGAGCCGGAAAATTAAAACTATTATATTTTAATATGAAGCTTGGAATAATACATCACCATCTAACGATTTTTAATACCTTAAGTTTTGGTCAATTTTGACCTTTTTTGGCCCATAAACAAAATTGCACCACTCTTATTTCTACATCCACCCAGGGGATGATCCCCACATTTGTACCTAACATGTGGTAGCAATGAAATTTTCTATACTCTTCCACCTACCCCTTGGTGCCCAAAACTGTTCCGGCTACGGTACTACTAAATGAAATAATACAACTAGAATCATTATGCTAAGACAAATGATTCGAGAAGATGAAGCACACAGACAAGAAGAACATCATTCTATATTTGGGTCTGCTTTCACCCATTGGCACATCATAGCGCCATATGTTTTGTGGCCACTGTACACGGCGTACTTGTACGTACTACACGTACATGTACGTACACGTACATGTACGGTAACATACGTCAACCACATATAAGAAATACAAAGAGATTTAAAAAAAACATCGGGGTTTCATTTTTTGAGACGAAAGGAATATACTTTCCAGAACTAATGGCAATCAACATTAAAACAATTCTATGTGTCAATTTGGATTTTAGGTGTCGAAAATTTAATTATGGTAAAAAATTCCTGATAACGTCATACTATTTTCCTTAATTGATTAATAGCTTTTATTACAACCCTCATGAATATTCATGACAAAATCAATGCTATTTCATTGGCTGATTTCTATTAATGGCGTGCTCTTTTCCCTACGAAAGTAATTGGATTATTTCCCTACAACCGCGTCCTCAGAAGTCACAAACGAGGTTAATAAACAAATCCTACATGGATTTTAATATTGAGAAATAGGCCAACTATTTTCCCTTGGTACTGGCTACGGGCCTATCACCCCATAGTACCTCGGGAAAATAGGTGTCCCTATTTCCCTCTAACCATGTAAAGTATTTGTATATTATTTTAAACAATCTGCACTAAATTTGTTTGTAAGTTTTAAAACCTATAAATAGTGAAGATTGCTGTTCAGAATAAACTGTCCCGTTGAAATGTGTAAACCCTAATATCTCTTTAAAAAGGTCATTGTATTGTATAAAATTATGACGTATGCGGGGACCCAAGGGTGTATGTACCCTATACCAAGTAGTGCCCTTATATCTTAAGCCCTATCCTGTAAAATACAAACCTGAACATGACACGTCAACAAAATTTTCACACTAACATCTTAGCAGCAATCTGTAATATGGTATTGATATACACATTGGTTATAATCATAAATACAAGTGAAAACTAGTATACTCGATTCCGTTGATAACGTTAGTCCCCCTGGAAGTTTTTTGGACCTATTCCATTAATCGGAGAGCGGGTCCCAACCTAGCTCTACAAAAAATGAAAGAATTTCAAATTCAACGTGGCACACGGATTATCTGTGGAGGACACGCCGGTCGTTTAATAACTCATTCACCTAGAACTAAATACAATTTCCTTCATGTTTGAAACGGCACTATAGTGTATGTCAGGCCTTAAGCATTGCTCTCAAAACATGATTAACTGGAGTCCCTGCGCCTCATTGGATTTTTCATCTCCGCAAGAATGGTAAGGGGTCACAAATGAGATGAATCGAGTATAGTTTGGGAACATCATACTTCTAATGTCATGTTTTAGGTTTTGGTTGTTAAAAACAAATCTAGAGTTTCATACTTTATGTGGACATTCTTTAAATGTATATAATTGACGGGACTTCATAGCCACGGGGGAATTAAGCTTAGTTCATTTTATGTTTGTTGAATTCTGGTGAGGGTTGTTGAATGCGGCATTATAATAAAGTTGAACGTTTTGAAAAATTTGCCACGTGCATAATAGCTGTAGCAATTTGTGATTTATCTTTTTATGAAGAATTAATATTCTGATCAGGAGGCCCAAAAACATCAACATAGCTTTTTAGCCAAAAGAAGTGGATGAGAACAACTTTTCAGCGGATGTCGAGCAGAGAAAAAACATTAACTTTTTGATCAAAAACGGCCGAATTCTTTTATTCCGGACCTGATGACATTAGCCACCCTGGAAAATAAGTGTAGCATTTACCAGGGTCACTAGGTCACAAAATATCACAAATTATAGATGGTGTCTTATTAATCAATGTTCATTCTGTTTGATTTGATAATGTAACCTTTCCTCATTTCAATTCTTTGAAGGTATATTGGCTACACTTTGGGGGAGGAAGGAAAAAGAAAGAAGTTCCCATGCAGGTGTCCTCCTTCTCAGAATATGCAGTCCCATGACAACACAAGATCGTGGAGTACGTGGAATTTGTATTCTCTTTAAAGGTCACATGCTAATATGGACCGATGTGAGTCTATGTAGAGTTATGATCCTTTATTCAGCATTGCCAGTTGCCTAGGTTTTAGTGGTTTGTCATGATACGGTAGTGTTAGAGGGACCGTCAGCACTATGATGATCAGTGACACACCAATGACTCGACCCAGCCTGAATAAAACGGGTAGTGCGTTGGTGGATTCGAAAGTATCCCATATGAAAAGTAGGGTGGCAAGGACCAAATGTGAACACTTGTCTTTATATCATTCAGGCGCTTTCCATCTGAGTCGGGATGGAACCCTTTTTGAGAACAACCCGGCAGAATCTCAGTCTCTGTTAGGATGTCCAATGCTCCAGTATATCATTCCAGTCGTCTTCCTTGATTTTGTCTTACCATTTGATTCTAGGAGTGCCGGGACGAGAGAGTGGGTCAACGGCTGCGCAACTTTCCCTCACTGAAATCAAAAACTATGTGCAAGTAATGACATCGCAATTCTTTTTGAGGATTTTTATCCTTTGAATTATTTGTCGTCCTGGGCATCTTCATCACTAATGGACATGATGGACGACACACGAAGAGTGTGGATATGGATATTACTCTATCTACGACCTGATTGGTAGATTATGTAGACGATGTTGTAATATGGTGAGTCACTCTGCATGGTATTTGGTAGAAATAATTTGAGTGGGGATAGTTTCTTGTGTTCAAAATTTAGAGCCTGGGCTTTTTAAACTACGCCCCAATAATTTTTAAACGAGGAATGCTCGTACAGTAATACCGGTTAATCCTGTGTGGGGGTTGAAGACCATGTGAAACAAAGGGCCACCTGCCAAGGAGAACAAAGAGGGCCCCCCCCCCCATACACCCCCTTCCCTCTCCTTCTCCCCCTTCTTCTCCTCCCCCCCCCCCCTGTCCCCCCCCTTTCTCCCCTATCCCCACTCTTACATCTTTATGGCTTATACCCTCCCTCCTTCCCCCCGCGGTCCCCCCCACCCCTCTCTCTCCTCTATCGGCCCCCCTCTTCGCGCCCTTCGTCCCCCCCCTCTCGTCATGTTCCTTTTTTTTCTCCCCCTATCTCCCCCCCCCTTATTAATCAAAACTAGTAAAATAGTAAAAACAAATGTATCATTTCTATGGATATGGGTGATATTCGTCATATGAGTTGCAGGGGACAGGGGGAACCTCCCAGAAACCATTCCCCAATCCCGCAATCCCCAACATGAACTGTGCGGACATGTCATTTAGAGAAGGACCCAAATTATCCCTCAGAAAATGCCTCGCGTACTGCATTCAACCAGGGATCAATAAAAGGACAAGGTATCGCATGCAAGTGCCGTAAGGTGTAAGGGCAATAGACTGTCATTGTCAGAAATTCCCATCAACATTTTTGGCTAGTGGCTCGATCTTGAACGGGTCTTCAGCCGAAAATTTGTGCTCTGACAAGTACAATTGAAGAGCCACAGAGGGGAAAGATAATTGTGCCTGCGATCCTAAACAATGGCAGCACACAGATGTATCAAATGCAGCTATTTGAATTTACAACTTTCCTGCACTGGCATGTGATATTGTGTTTATGATCCATGGTTTGAATCCCATCCAGGAAGGGCTTGCTGGAATGATAGATAGTTTATTCAGTGAAAAATAATGAAGTCACTCTGCCGAAGCATTGGTTTACTTGAACGTATTTTTTATGTAGTACCCAAATTACTCAACTCTTTGTTGGAATAGCAAGTAGGCCTATATTCTCCGGCCCTTATACACAAGACACTATCAGCATAAAATCTCGTGGGGAATGAGACACTGCACAATTATCTTACCGTCTTCCGGAGCCATTTTTTGTAACAAAACTCAGAAGGGGGGGGGGGGGGTGGTTACCACCCCCCCTGTGTTCGTTCCTGAACACCGATTCCGTAAAATTGGTACCAAAGGATAGATTAGAGTTTCTATTTCCATTGTTAACAAAAATAAGTACTAACATCCCCATTAGACGTCACCATGACGTCATATGTGGAGGAAAGTACAAAAATACGAATATAGGGTGGAAATTGATAATTCGCAATTTTAGCAACTCAAACACCCTATTATAGCTCTAAAATGATTTCTTTATATGAAACTAGTCATTTCCACATTCAAGTAGAGTCAAAAACCGCATTGAAAATATGATTTTCCTAACCTTTTTGGCGAAAAAGTGAATTTTAACTGTGTGTGTCTTATGGAAATGGCAGTTGTGCTGACATCCGAACTTTATGATGTCATTGGACGTAATGCTAGGCATGTTGGTACTCATTTGGTTCAAATTGAAGAGGAGGCCCATTAGCTATCTATTGGTACCCAAATCAAGTGTATGTGATGTTCTGTGTTGTGTTAGGCATGTTGTTACTTCTCTTCCGGAGGGGGGGGGTGGTTACCACCCCCCCCCTTATCGATCATTTGGGATACCCGGTCATACCTATACCCCGGGGGATGTTTGTTTATGGATTAAAAGGAGCGGAGGAACAGGTCAATTGACAATTACATGAAATAATTTGGCACCAAAAAAAGGGGGTTTTTTTTAGCAAGCGGGGAAAAAAAAAACCTGAAGGGGGGGGGGGGGGGTGGGTACCACCCCCCCCCCTTCGGTTAGAAGAGGGTTAAAAACCGGAGACATTTCCAGTAAAGAAGGCCACCAACTTTTCGAAACCCGTGATTTTAGATATTTGGAACGTTTACCAATGGATTAGATCACAAACAGGGTTTGTTGTCCAATAAACCTTGGAAAAGTTCTCGTAGTGGTCTACAACGATCCAGTGCAATTTGAGGAAAAGTTAGAATTGTATCTCAAACATCTTTTCCTACCTCCCCCCAACCAATGTCACTTTAAATCAAAATTATCAGCATTCAAAAAATATTCCCCTATTTAGTAAGCCTGCTGTACATACTGCGTAAGGGTAAGTAGCTCAATTGGTTGCGCTCTGCAGATGAAAAAAAACATCTTATTATAAGTAAGCCATTGCAAGAAGGTCCACTCATGACTCTATGTGCCGGTGGTATCCGTTATAAGGTGAACATATAAAAACCACTTCTTTGAAACTTTATGAATTCGGAAACAACGGAATAAACCACACACACAGTTATATACATAATGCCTCGCTAATACTTTGGATTATATCCTATTTTTACTTTTCAGCAGGTCACTTCAGATGGTTGTGCATACAACCAAGGGTGTTTCCGCTTCTCCAAATGGATTGCTCTGAGCACAAAAAATGTGACTTCTTTTTACATGGACAAAGATGCAAACAAAACAACATATTTCAAATGAGCGGAAAAGCAGAGACTTACGTAGCGCCTTGGATTCTCTAAATCAGGAAAAATGGTAGGTAAAACTAGAATTTCTCGATTGGGTTTGGCTACTAAGTCAGCAGAGAATTTGAGGCGGAAATGCCCCACTTCGGTTAATATTCATTCCGTCTAATATCCAGATAGTACGGTTTTGTACCATCGACGCCAAAAAATAAAAATAAAAATGAAAAAAAAAATTAAAAAAATGAATGAAAATCTTTTTTTTTTTTAATTTGATTTTTTTTTAACTTTGGGATTTTTTTTTAATTTTTTTTTGTCGATTTGTTTTTTTTTGGATTTTTTTTTTTAGAATTTTTTTTTTAGAATTTTTTTTAGAAGTTTTTTTTTTTTTTTTTTTTTTTTTTTTTTTAAAGATTTTTTAACAGAATTTTCTCCGCAGATTGTTTTTTCTTCGTTTGGAATTGTTTTTTTTTTTACTTTGGATTTTTTTTTTTTTTTGGCGTCGTTCGTTCGATATTTAAAAAAAAAAAAAATTGGAAGTGAAAATAAAAAATTTTCGATATTTAAATGGCTGGGGACGGGAACCAGCCACGGGAGGGAGTTGATGCGCGGAGACGAGTCTATGTTTTGTCTGCGTTTTTAGAATGCGTGTTGAATGCATTACTTTGCATCATTATAGACTACCCACCACAAATTGGCCCGATCTGAGTTTCCCTTGCAGAAGTTGGGGCTACCTGGGAAGCAGAACAGGACACTACAAAGGCAATAGAAAACATGTTCTTGGTTTCTGCCCTGGAGCACCAATGCACAGACAAGAACATTGAGGAAAGTGAAAGCAGCCAGACGCTGCTGTAGCCTGTAAGCCTAACATCTATGGCTGATCATATTTGAGATGCACTGTGTCCTTTGGACACGATAGACGAACTCACACAAAATAGAATGAAAAATTTGGCATTTCATTTTGCTGTTTGTTGTTGATTGGGATTAGGAAACGGGGGGGGCTTGGCACCACCCCAGTAATTTGATTGCGGGGTGGACGGGGGTGGCTCGATACCCTGAAACCCCCCCCCCATCATTTTAACACTTTTTAACCAAAACATTCAAATTAAAAGCTTCCCCCTCCAGCAACCTCCTTGTTCAGCGCTCGCCTTCGGGGGCCCCCACCCTGAAAATTTTCCTAAGCCAATGTTCACACAGAAAAGTACAATCTGTTTGTGAATGTCTGTTGGCACCCGTTGACGTGCATTGTCCCCTAACTCAGTGGGAAAAAAAAAACTGATGTATGAATGTGGCCATGTGTGTCGGTTCAGGGGCGGCGTGCTCTGATGACGCATGCACAAGATCATTACACTGGATCAATAACCAGGTGGTGCAAGAAAAGAAAAGCCAATTTTTCGGGCCCAGGTCCCAGGGCAATGCCTAAATGTTTATACCATACGTACCCCTTTTTTCTTTTTTTTATATTAGAAACCAACATAATTCAAGGCTGCCAATTCCATTAATTTTTTTTTTTCCCGAAAACAACATCAATTAGCCATTTTAGTTGCCTAGTCACAACGGGACACTTAAAAAATTGGAAAGAATTTGAGCATAATTAATATGTATCAACATCCATTTGGTCAATGTAAACTCCTAAGCACTTTTAATAATGACACCCAGAATATAGTGACCAATATATAGACCAAGAATTCTCATAGGACAGTTCATAATAGGTATGTTATATGGGGGTTATAGAGATTTTCACAAAATCCCGGGCGATATTGATAGAGTAGTGATACTAATTTCATAGGCCTCTACTGGGAAAGAATCTTTATAAAGAACAACTTTCTTGTGTGTTACGACACTCGTCCTACCAACGGTTTTTCTAAAAAGGTCGACCGTCGGGGGGGGGAGGGGGGAGGACGGGTTCCCAACCAAACCCCCTAATTTTTTCGTAACTAAGGGGACAAACATAATCTTGTTGGGGATATCATTGTAGCTACAACCAGTCCTTTCGTCAAATAAAAGTACAAACATATACGTTTAATATGACGTCATAGTGACGTCTAACCTTGAGGTTATATAATAGAAAGTAATGCACAATCTAAAAAATAACGAATGGTATACAAATATTGTCAGTATTTGCTTATAGTAGCATCCTAATTAACAGAAGTACCATGCATTTTGGCCATTTTACACATAAGGTCTAAGAAGGTGGTGCGCAACCACTCCCCCCCCCCCCCCACACACACACACTTCCGAATTGGACGGGACCCCCTAGTGGTACCTCCACTTTTTTCGCTTAAAATGACCGCAAAGGATGAACTCAAATTAAATAAAAGCCATATGAAATATTATAGTCATGGTCAGACCTTTTAAAATGGGGGGGGCGGGGGGAGGGCCGCCGCGATTGGCACTGACGGGGAAAATTTTGGGGCCTTTTTCGCATTTAGACACTGTACTAAACGGTCCGTTTTATGGGGGGTGACGGGGAGGGGGCAAGTGGGCAAGGTTCTGAGCCAGGGGAGCACTCGGGACCCTCACTGCCTCTCCTGTTATACCAAGGATACCACCCGTCCCCTCGACAATCACTGTATAAATTCAACGGGGTATTAATAACAGGAGTAGAGCGACAAACCAAAGATTGTAATAACCGTCTGCAAAAGGAATTCTTTTTTTGGGAAAAGAACAATAGGTTTAGTAGTTGGGGGGGGGGGAAGAAGGTAAAGGAGTGAGAGGGTGGTATCTATGAACCACTCTCGTTTCACACAGACTATGAGGAAATAAGAAAGTGAGCTTTTCAGTAAGCTAGGGCGTCAAATTGTGACGTCAAAGCGGTTCAAATAAGATACTGCAGCTTCCATTTCATCGCCCAATCCACAAACAAAAGCAAAATGATGCACATTTTTGTTTGAACAGTCTAATCTGAGAGAAATATTGCGTGAATTTAGCCGGGAATTTAGTTATGAGACATGCAGTAATACATGGCTAATACGCCATAGCTACAGTATGGCCATGCCCCTGCACGGCAAGGGCCATGGCAAGCAGGCAGAACAAACAACGATTCACGGCTCGTCCTCCTCCGTGGCGGGTTTCCGGATTGTAATCCCAGCAATTATATAGCGAAAATTTATTTCCCTCATTCACATCAATTTTTTGCGCAAAAAAAATCCATAGTGAAAAAAAAAAAAAATCTAAAAAGTAAAAAAAAAAAAAATTAAACATTTCTAAAAAAAAATCTTTTAAAAAAAAGTCGGAAAAAAACAATTAAAAATCTAAATTTATTAAAAAAAAAATTAAAAAATGCAAAATTAAAAAAAAAAAAAAAAAAAAAAAAAAAAAAAAAAATTCTAAAAAAAATTCTAAAAAAAAAACGAAAAAAATTTAAAAAGAATCAAAAATTTTATTTAATTTTCATGTTTTTTAAATTTTTTGTCTTTTATATTGGTTTTTGTGGCGGTCGATGCGTACACCGTAAGATAGAGTATTTCCATTGTCTAAAACCACATCTTCTAATACCGGGATACACTAATTCATTTTGGCTAAAAACCACTGGACCAAATACCGTTTCCTCTAATACCACATCGGATAATTACAATCAATGCCTACTTGAATAAATACAAATTGTCTAAAACCATTTCGTCTAATGTTATTTCGTCTACTGCCCATTTGGTCGAAATCACCACTCACAGATAGTCTAACACCATCATTTAGTTATGCATTTCGTTTTCTACTTGCACATTGGGCTAATCACAGATTGACTAAAACCATTTCGTCTAATGCCATTCGTCTAATGCACATTTGGTTTCTAATAATCAGATATGTCTAAAACCAGTTCGACAATCATTTCGTCTAATGCCCATTCCGTCTACTCCTCATTTTGTCTCATGAGTGTACAGATAGAGAAAACCATATTACAATATATAGCAAAACAAAGTGACATTATCATTTCATATTTTCAGACATTCTACATGTTATCTATTTGAGCTTTTCTTAAACATTGTCCATTCACACATTTTGTGTGCGTATGTATATGTGTGTGTGGATATGGATGTAGTTTCAAGTGGCTTGGAGGGAGGGTCAGTGTTTTTTTTTTTTTTTTTTTTTTTTTTTTTTTTTTTGCTGGGTTAGTTTTTGTATAGATTCCATACTTTTGTCAGGGACATTTTTATGTCATGCTTCCGATGTATTTAATTATTATTTTAATTCTATACTATTGATTATAATTTTTAAATTCTTAATTCTAATCTATTCTAATCCAGGGGGACCTTGGTGTTATAGGCTTACATGGCGCGGGTCGGTGCGGGATGTACGTGAACGCACCACACTTTATATGTCAATGATAAGATCACATACCACAAACTACCACAAAATATTGTAGGTTCTGTAACTATCATATACCACAATATACCACAATATTACCTTGTGTGGTATTTTGTGGTCTAGAGCCTTGTTCTAAGCAGATCCTTCATGATGAATATATTTATGTATTTAGTTTATATATAAAATAGACTAAGTTAGAAAAACAAAATGTTTTAGCAATATATGTGTGAAGTGGTGTGAGCTGAAAATTCCTTAAAAATTAGGAATACTTTTTTTCAGACAAACAGTATTAGCTTTCTTCAGAACTCCAAAACAATGTTTTTTTGGTCCAAACACCCCCATTTCCATATCAAAATTTTCTTTTTACAAGTAGCAACAAGCATTATATATTTTTGATACAAAGTCGGCAGACGCACTTTCGGTGCCGCTTCTTTATAATTTTTCGTATTTCACTTTACAACTAAAATCAAAAACCACAAAAAGTAATACAATAATCATATAGAAAAGGTAATTCTGTGGAGAAGTTTTTAAATGAAAAATTTGCAGGTAATTGGACCTCCACGGACGTTTTATTTATTTATTTTTTACTTTTCCGAGCAGTATCGTTTTATTTATTTTTGATGTAATAGAGTGACAGAGTGAAAGAATCCATCTGTTGTAATGTTTTTCGTTTGGTCTATTATGGTGCGTTTTTATTTATTTTTCAACCCCTGGAGCAAATGTAAGAAACACGTTTCGATGCTTATTAGATGCTTAAACACAGAATATTTGTCCAAAGAAAGCCATCAAATAAATTGTTTTATAATTTCGATATATATACGTAAACACGAGGAACGAAAGTATATTCGTAAAAAGAAACTTGGTCAAACAGGAAAACAAATTGCAAAATATTCATTAATGCAGACAAAAATTCTGTGTAAAACATCTTATAGATTAATGTGTATGAATTGCAATGAATGATTGTATACAAATATGTTCTATGAACTGCAGAGGTTTAGGTGACCATAAAAAAGAATCGACGTTTTAAACTACCTTAAAGGAAAACAATGTTCAATATATTGTCTCCAAGATACGCATTTTGTTAATGACCTAGAAACTACTATTAAAAATGATTGGAAAGAAACTATTATTTTTAGTCACAAAAAATTCACAATCTAGAGGAACTGCTATTCTTTTCAACAAAAATATTGAATATAAAATTCTGGATGAAAAAACAGATCCAAACGGCAAATGGGTGGCCTTAGATTTAACACTTCATGAAAATAGAATGACGCTGATTACAATTTATGGTCCAAATGGAGATGCTCCAGATTTTTATCGAAAAATAAAAACTATAATTGACGATTTCAATTACCCTCACGTGATTATATGCGGTGATGGAATGTAAACATTAAAGGTCCTGGCCCGATCGCTAATTAGCTCGTCCCCAGCGACCCCAGATTTTACCGGAAGTGAGCAAATTTTTATATCAGAAGAAAGCACTATTTTTCTCAGTACCTTTACCCGTGAAATCTTAGGCTAAGTGAGTGATGCTTGGTGGGATATTATGAGCGCAAATATGCACATTTTGGTCGACCAAATAATTTTACACAGTACTCTATGGGGCTTATAAAATCGAGTTTTTAGCTCTCCCATCAAAACGGATTGAATTGAAATACGGCCCCGAAACTTATAGATGGGGTTTGGGGTGATGAAACCCCCCTACTATCAAGATGAACACTTTATATACGTAAAATCGGACCATCTCTTTAAAACAGAGACGAGGATTAATTATAAACTATAAACATGTCAATAATCCAAATGCTAAACAAGCGGTTATTGCTATGAAAGAAGAATTAGAATTAGTGGATCCTGGCGTCTACAACACCCAACGACAAGAAGATATACTGAGGAGAACCAACCCAATTAAACAGGCACATCTAGATTTTTCTTGAATTAAAGAAACTTTTAACATTACTAAAAAAAAACAGGCAGAATAGCGGGCTATAGAAAGACCATTCAGAAGTTTACGTCTCCGTAAATTAAACCCTATACTAAAAGAGGTAAAGGGTTAGGGAAGATGAAGAACTGTTTGTTATCTGATCTTGACATATATAATTTTGGTAAGGAAAAGATATTAAAGAGCTCAAGAACCGTTAGCACTCTTTCCGGTATAAACCCACGCAAAATATTGAAATATCGTAACGATGAAATCCAATTTCAAATAAATGACCAGGTTTTTTTCGAGTTACTAATGATGGCCATTAGGGATGTAAAAACTTTTAATCAGTAAGAAAAATAAAGGAAAGAAAACAACAAGAAATCGAGTTAATACAACACATTTCAAAATCTTGAAGAAAAAAAATGAATTTGAATCCCAAGTCTTTAGTAGAGAAGACTTAAGATAAGCAACTAATTTAATAGAATTGCGAACATCAAAATGAAAGGCTCTATGATGAGAGCAAAAGTAGAACAAGTTGAACAAGGTGAAAAGCAAAACATAAGTCTTTTTAAATTTGGAAAAACAAATAATTTCCTTAACAAGACAATTAAAAAATCTTCACATTAGAAAATGGAAATTACAAATCATGATGACATAATGAAAGAAAATACAAATTCTATGAAAACATGTATAGCAATAAAGAGGGACATCTAAATTGATTTGAAGCTTTTGCGGAACTGGTAAAACAGAAATGATGTTCATTATCTGGATAAAAATACATGCGAAAGCTTAGAAGGCCATTATGTTATGATGAAGTCCTATGAGGTTCTGAAGAAAATGAAAAAACAACAAATCTCCATGTCCGGTCGATGATTCAAAGGTGATTTTTGTCGGTTATTATGGATTGATCTTTCCCAACCTTTAATAGATCGCTAAATTATGGCCATTATTAATAAACAATTATCCCCGATCAAAGAATTGGTATTATTTACTTTATAACAAAATGTGATAAGCCCAGACAATTTCTTAAAAACTGGAGACCCATTTCTTTAATTAACATACTTTATAAAATAGCGTCTGCATCTATAGCTGAAAGATAAAAAAGGTATTACCGCAATTAATCAGTGAAGATCAAAGAGGGTTTAGACCGGGAGATACATTGGAGAAAATTGATTTAGATACTACTTCTATATCGGACATGAAAATATTGACCTGTATTGATTGTTTTATTAGACTTTGAAAAATCTTTTGATCCGTGTTCCCATCAGTTTATTTTCAAAGTCGTAAACTGTTTAATATTGGAAATCGCTGAAAATGGATAAAAGTTTTTTACACAAATGCCGATCCTCTATCAATAAATGGTAACCTAAAACCCAAGAGTTTTCTATTGAACGAGGTTGCCGTAAGGCGAATTGCCCTCTCACCCTATATATTTTTACTTTGGCAGGAAAATTATGTCGCTTTCTTACTAAGAAAAAATGGTAATATTAAGGGAAAAAAATAGGAGATAAAGAAATTTTAGTATCCCAATATGCTGACGATTACTTGTATTTTAGGACGCTCCTTGACCAATCGATCAATTCTGCGTTTACAAGTTATAAGAAGACTTTTATAGAAATCCTGATTGAAAAGTAAAGAAAAGAGTAAAACCAAAGTTGATTTGGATAGACCAAAAAAATATAGCCTTACGACTGAAACACGTAAAACATTTGTATGGATAGAAGACGGCAATGTAGTTGCCTTGGCATGACTCTCGTTACAAATAGAAAACATGGAGAAAGAAAATTTGAGCGAATATAGCAAAAATGTTTAAAAAAATTATGTAAACCATTGGTCAAAAAATAAATATTCGTATAGGAAGAATAGAAACCGTAGTTAAATCTTTAATCTTACCCAAATTTAATCATTTAATCTTCAACAATCCATCTCCTTCTGATGATTTTATTCCAAAAATACAGAGCCGACTGTTTATTTAAATTTATTTGGAAAACGAAAATGACAAATGAAAAGGACCCAAAACTGATAAATGACAAGATTTTGGAGGCGTTTAAATGATTGACATAAAAGAAGAATTTTTCAGGTCTTAAACTAACAGGGATACGGAGATGGATTAAGTGTTCCATATATGAAAAATCAATGCTTTGTTTGAACACGGTACCGCACAACGAAATAAAGAATTTTATACATGGGTGCAAACCATTTAAAAGAAATATTGCTGTTCCACACTTAAAAATCCATTTGGGGTAGAGTTTTACACTTGAGGACTTAAAGTTTTTTGCAATGCAAACCCCCTAAGACCTTAAACAGATTTTCTAAAACAAAGACTATGGAAATAACGATGCTTTTTAAGATTGGGGGACACATCTAGATATTTCGAAGATGGCAAATAGAGGTATTCAAATTGTCTGTGAGTTGTTTAATACAGACGGTTTACAACTACCTAACAAGTATGATGATTACATTAAAATATTAAGTTAAAACCAAATTCAGGGAATACGAAGGAATGGTAAGCTGTTCTCAACCCTTCAAGAGAATACAGACTTTACAGGTCTAATAGCCCCAAACCAAAACTCCCTCTCCGTCCTTTTAATTTTGACATTACTAAAAGCAAAAAACTGGGTGTAACGTTTTTTACAAGAAACTAATAGCTGGTAAAGTAACAAACACTTGAAAAAGAAACAAAAAAAAGGGGAACAAATCTTAAATAAAAAACGATTTTACTGAGAGAAATGGCTGCAGCTCAGCCTAAACAACTACCTTTTGACACATAATCGAATCTAACTTGTATTTGGTCAATTTCAAATAAATAATAGAATTCTAGCTTACAAATTCCTCCTCGAAAGTATTAAAATCAGAAGGGGGGGAAATGCTAATTCATGACATTTTGTGATCAGAAGAAAAGACCCTCCTCATCTTTAATTTGATTGTCGATATGTCAAAAATATTTGGACAATATGTGTGGATGGCTCTACGAAAAATGGACATTGAAGTAACTTTAACCAAGAAAACTGTATTTTAGGGTCTTCATCCTTACAAACTAAATAGGGCTATGAATAGTCTGATAATTTGGGTCAAATGGAATATTTACAAAAATAAGCTTTTGAGAAAAAAATGCGCCTTTCCAATTATTAAAAAAGAATTAAAACATTATTACGAAACAGAAAAAATTATCCGGTATCAAAATTTAAATCACCAAAAATTTGATAAAGAATGGCTAACACTCAAAAGACTATTTTTGTAATTTATTATAAAAATAGATTACCAAAGGAGGTACGTAATCTTTTGCTCCAGGGTTTGTGTGGTTTTGTTTTAAGTTATAGTTAGTCTCAGTAGTGTAAGAATTGTTATACCTTGTGTAATTTAGTTTTCGTTTCATCGTTATTTGATTTGTGTTTTGTTGTAGAATATATTGAAAATAAAAATAGAAGAAAAAAAATCTATTCTTATCTATGTATTGTTCAGAGGGCCCTTGTGGAAAGCAGTGCTGGATGATCGAGGCTACCCTCTTTAAAGAAGTCTGGAATAAAATAAATAAAAAATAAACCAAATTACTTATGAGGCGATGTATGCGCGTACATCATTTATGGTATCAAAATCGTCAAAAATACAAAAGTAGGGTTTGCTTTTCACGTTGAAAATTACGTGTTTATGGTGTGACATTTTGAATACTTGTAAAAACTCACTAAACAATGCTGGAAAATAGTGGATTTTCTTCTCGATTTTCTCCTAATTTCACAAAGTAGATTCCCCGGTATTTTGCAACGGCGATGCTTTAATTTCTCTATGTGGTCGTCTCCACATATCCTTTAGAATGAGGAATTCCATTTCATTTCCACGTGCTAATCTACACTATTTGAGTGATCGTTACACGTATGTGTACAGAGACGGAATTAGGGCCCGTCTCTATCAATCAAAATAAGAATATTTTAGTACATGTTTTGATTCATTGAAATGGATGAATTTGCAGAATAGAAACCGTCAATTACGACAAGACCCATTATCTCCAAAGACTTATAATTAGGGACAAAACCTTAAAAAGACTTGAAATTTAAATGCACTTTAATTCTGTACTATTGATTGTAATTTTTAAATTCTTAATTCTTATATTTTGTAAACTTATTAGGCACTAGATATGAATTTTAAGTCTTTTCAAAGTTTTGTCCCTAAAGTATCTTAGGCTTTCTTTGAAATTTATAGAACGTACAGCTTGACGTGCACAATTTGATATTTTTATACGTAAGAGGGAAATGAAATACACGAAAACTTCAATTAAATCATGTGTGGATATTTCCTTTATCATGCTTCTCAGGCTATAGCCTGTTCATGTATGGTTACAGGCACATTATATAAACATACTTGTTTGGGGTAGCAAAATCAAACAAAATACATGCTTAGGGTGTTTTTTCTTGACAAGCGAAAATACGCGCTTAGGGTATGTTTTGGGAGGCTATACACGAACATGATATCCACCGCGGAATACAAGTGCGCGTGCCCAGGGAGTAGATATAAAATGAGTTTTATTAATGTAACAAATGGGCGGAATTTTGGGAAAGTAAAGTTCTGACAGAACACAAAACCTCTTCTTAAACATGCCACATGTAAAAAATCAATTCTTGTCATTATCTGACTTTTATACTAATAAAATGTGATCAAGCAAAATGAGTCGGAAGTCGCAAATATTGATTTGGAGATATAGCCAAACAAAGGAGAAAATGTCTTTTGTTTCCTATTGTTTTGGCCACTCTTCAACTGATTATATCTTTGGAATTAATTGGTCAATTTCAATGGGGTTTTCAGCAAAAATGTAGCTTTTTAAATGCTTACAGTTACACGGAAAGTAAAAATTGAATCTGACCGACTTCAGACTCATTTTGCTTGATCACATCACCTATTATATACCACTTAACTTATAAACAGAGAAATATCCCAACCTCAGTTTGGGCAATGATTTGTATCGCTGACTGACGTGCATTTAAATGGGAATCAGTGGATAGAGCTTGAACTATACCTAATCCGTTGAACGATCATTAAAAATTAAAAGCTAATTAAAAAACTTTTCTGCTGATTATGTTGGGATATCTATATGTATAATCAAGGTCAAGTTTTTGACTCACTTTGTACTTGCAAGGCCTAGAAAACTACTATAGGCTAAAACCCTAAGACTTCAAACTCAAAACCACACTTGGCATTTGGTGATCCTTCCTTGAGACAGCCCTTGGGGTGAATACGTATCACACGTGATATCAAAGGAGCTCCTGGAAATTTTATGGTGGCAACTGGTTTTGCACTTTTGTTGGCATCAAAATCTGCAAAATAAAAATGAGAGCAAACTGAATTTATTTCACAGCGTAAAATTGAATGAACAAATTGACCCCAAATATTATCACTGTCTCTAAAAGGACCTTCACTTTCTTTGCTTTCAATCATGGAGTGCATGAATAACAAGTTTTATTGGCAAAAGCAGTTAACAGCTAGATGTCTAGGGTTGACCATTTTTTTGGTATTCCAGTATATGGCTTGTATTCTCGAAAGCAGACCAAGGCCCATTACATACTTCCAGTCGCAGTGAGCGATTTCTGCGCGTGAGCATGCGTAACACTTGATCTTGGGTTAAAATTCGGTATTGCGCACGCCGATCACTCGCTGCGACTGGAAGTATGTCATGGGCCTAACTTTAAAGTTTGATTTTCCGACCCATTTTCTCACCTATTCTTTTAGGTTTGTAATTCTAATCTTTGATAACCTTTATGGAATAAATGTATACTGTGATCAGCTCTCAAAATAATGAATAACCCAATCACGAAATCTACATATAATCCTAATAAATACCCCAGTGCCACACGTACCTTAGGGTTACCATTGTTGTCCTGTATGTATGTAAGCTGCAAATGTGTTGGTCCTGTCTGGACAGTGAGGTTTGGAACCCAGAAATTTCCACCGCCACCCCGGGTAAGCAAACCTATCACTTCGTAGGAAGTTAATAGATCCACTTGGATCCATGGATTGTTATCATTGATGTCATTTACCCAATAACTTGTTCCATGAAGCCTTGCATAGTATGGGCGACGGTCGTTTTGCATAAAGAATGATGACGCATTGATGCTTGTATCGGGTATAGCACCGCTGATCATACCCAGTGGATTCGGACAATCTATAGGATAAAATAGTCCCTCTTTTAATCACTCTGGTCAAAAGTGCTTCTCATTTTTAAATACAACTCTATTTTTCTTAAAAAAAAAAAAAAACAATATAAGAGGAGGTACTTTTAGCTGGTACAGTACCAATAATACAATTATATTGAATAATAATAGAAAACATACCTCAGAAGTGAAAATTCTCATAAGTTCAGTTTTTATCTCCCTGAGCACTACCACACAATCTGACCGATTGGTTTATTGCAGGACACAACCAGAGAAAATAGTGCTTCAATAACTCCATACCAACATTCTCAATGATTTGCTCATTACATTATATTACTTTCCAAGTAACAAACCAAAATAGTGCTTAGATACCAATGGATAGTCAAGTAGTGCCATTGTTTTAAAGGGGGATGACCCGATTTATGTCTATAAACTTTTCATTTTGATGGATTAGCCTACACCCCAAAACTACATCTGTAAAGTTTCGCGCCAATATTTCAACCTCTTTGGAGGTTAAAGCTAAAAAACGTGATTTTGTAATCCCCATTGAGGACTTTGTAAAATTAATATTGGTCGACCAAAATGGGGCGTATTTTCGCTCATAACATTGAAACCAAACATCCTTTAGCCCTAAGATTTCACAGGATAAATGAGAAAAATAGTAGCTTTATTCTGATACTAACATTTTGACAACTTCCGGTAAAATCTGGGGTCCCTGGGGACGAGACTATTAGCGATCGGACCATGGACCTTTAACTCCCTGAACGCTATCACCTATGATACAATCTCTCTGATTCTAACAGTATTTCTGATTTGCTCATTACATGATATTACCTTTCCAAGTGACCAATGAAATGGTACATAAGACGGCGATAGCTAGACAGGTAGCGCTCAGGAGGTTAAAATATGGGCCATAAATTAGGTGTATTTACCTGGATTAGAAGACATGCTGTTAACATTTTCTGTGCTTGGGTCTCATATTTGAGATTTTTCCTGAAAATCACAAAAAATCACCTTTTTCTTTGGAAAGTTCACAACATTCTGAAAAGGATAGTCTCAGAAACTTCATTTTTCTTTATTTATTTTTTTTTTTTGAAAAATAAAAAGATACGATACCTTTACCTACAGTACGTATACTAACTGTATTTACCATATATTTTGTTTGATAAGATGTTAAATTAAAAAAAATAATGATTCTGTGAAAAAAATGGTGCTATTTATGCCAAAACAAATTTGGGATTTCGCCGATAAAAGGAGTGTGTTTCTTACACCAAAATGTGGAAACGGGGGTTTTATGTTTACAGGCCAGGGAAATGCAAGTCGATATGTGGTATAATCTTCGGGGTTGTAAATTTCGGTACCAACATATACCCGCCAAATAATATCCATACCCTCGACAATATGCTCAAGACACAAAATAAAAACACAGACTATATTCTTCTAAAGCATCGGATGTCCAGTGGCGTAGGTAGCCTTGTGGTTCTGGGAAAAGTCGTCTCATTCGAAGGGTAGGGAACCAAATCAATACTCAACCGCGGGCGTTTTCCGGTTCTGCCTGGTTCCAGGCGGTTCATTTAATCCACTCAATCCTCTGATCCTTTTCTCCGATTAGGTATTCAGCAAACTCAATGAATTTCAGGTTTCAAAATTTGTTTCGGGGAGAGGGGGACGATTTTTACGTACGGAAGAAAAGCTGTGCCAACCCCTTTTGTCCAGATTGTACATCGTGGATTTTTTAGCGAAGTGATATCCAAGTCTGATAATGAAAGTGAACTGGCCTGATAATTTTTGGAAAACACAAAGTTTGCGATTACAAAGACAATGTTCACATGGGATTGTAGGTTCAAATCCACCAATAACCTATCAATAATTCAATTTTGAGTATGTTACAAAATTATGTTTCCCTCAACCTTACAAATGTAACCATTGTAAATCGGACCACTCTGAATTTGCATTCTCCTTTTTGACGAAGTGTATCTTTTCTTCTACATATCGGATTGAATATAATCAACTGCAAATAAAACTGATTTATTTGGCTTGAAGAGCATACCACAAAAACCCTGCAAATTGCCTATGCTCGAGTGCTAATTTTTTTTGGGGAGAGCCTGTTTGCATAAATTGCCTATTTATTTGTTTTAAAGATAACTTTATATGCAATTTTGTACAAACCATGAGAAAATTTCAGGACATGTAAATTAACAAGACACCTATTATTATGAGGATATCTCACTGAAAGACTTAAATCATATTTGTTACCAATTGATCCTTTCTTTTGACATACCCATGTTGTCAAGTTCATATTTAAGTTTCCTTATCTGGGGGGTAGGCATAATTTCTCCAACAAATTTGGATGGTAGAACATTTATCACGTTCAACCCTATAGATCTGTACTTTTAACAAAATGTTTCATTTTTCCTTGACCATTTTAGAAGCATTTTTATTCATTTCTAAAACTTTGGGCACATTTTGATTCTCATTATCAGCATAATGACACATAACCATTCTGTTGACAAACGTGTTCTAATTAAAGCTTATCATTAAAGTCACTATCAGTCATTTTTTCCAAATTCAAAATGCCCATTTTGTCTTTAAATTGCTATTGTTAGGTCATATCAACCCTTATATTCCTTTTTTGTGGAAAAACAGACACTACGTCATTTAAGTGGTCTTTCTACCTCACATGTCGGATCCCGACTTTTATTAGTAAACAAACGATAGAAATCTAATTTCTTGACAAATACGGCGTGTTACGCTTAGCCACTTACATGTGTCTTTAAAACAAAATTCCATACAACAGTGCAAAAAAATGGACTTGATGAAAAATAGGGGCGCGATTTGTTTACATGGTGAAGAAATCGCTGATAGTGGCTTTTCTAGTGAGAGTCCTGGCATAAATAATGTTTGCCCTATACTTCTTTCTTAAAAACGTACCGTTCTGTCCACCTAAACGGGTTTTCATTTGCTGCAGATCATGTGGCCGAAGCTGCTGGTCAAAGTACCACACAGGATTCACACGGTCATGCATTTTGTCAAACACACCTTTTTCCTCCATATATGTACACAAGCAAATGTCAATTTCATCTCTTAACCATACGGTGCTGACGCGCTGTGGCTGGTGATGTTTGGTCACTCACTGAACACAGTACACATGATGGCATTGACATGAGTGAACAGACCTGTAGACAAGACAATTTTGATTTGTCCTTATTAGGGGTGGGTGTAACCATTTTAACATGGGCAAAAATGTGTGTATGAAACAATACTCCTATGTTACTGAACAAATATTTTTGGTAGCCATAAACAAGTCATATTAAATTAAGCCATAGCATCTGGATAGAATTCACCAAATATAGTTTGGCTGACGATTGATACAAATACAAGCTTTTCAGAATCTCCGGTATCGATGGGGGGGGGGGGTTATGGTGGAGTCGTGACGGGGTATCCGGTGGTACCCGTTAATGAAGTAGGTGTCAATATTTATGTTTGCGCCTGAATACAGTTCTCATTTATTCACTTATTGACAACAATATGTTTGGCTCAATCTTACAAAAACTATACCCAACATAGGCTCACAGATTAAACAACGAAACTTTCAACTCTCATGTTTTTCCAGTCATACAATTCCGTTATGTGTTAGCAATTCAACGTCCAAGTATAAGAGCTCTGAAGGAGATAATAGATGCTATACAATTGTGACGTCTTGACATTTTAATGCGCTCAGTTAAAATAAAATCTATCAGTGTAATAGTAGTGTTTATAAAGATTCTGTTTATGTGAACCAGGGCGTGAACTAGCTTGTTGCTATAGCTGTGTACTAACGAAATATTTGTGATACTCGGGCATATAAAGAGCAATTTTTAAAGGATTTACTGACCAAAGATAGAAAGATAGCTAATAGGTTTGGCCAGACAATAAAGAGCTCTGAATAAATCAAAAATACCTACTTACCAAAATCTCATTTTGAGAACAGTTGCTGTTTCTTGCACATCTGTTTACCCGGGCGATGGAGCACCTCGTAACTGCAGCAATGCCCCAAACCACCAGCAACGTAATCGAAAAATCTCAACACAGGTCTCAACATCGAGCTAGTTTTTATGATTTCTGCTTCACTCATTACCACGCCTAGCGTTATCTTGCACATTTGCGTAAGTGACGTCAGCTACTTGAAAAGTGCTCTAGTTTTTCGAGTTAGGGTAGGTGGGCGAGTAGAAAAATGCAATGTACCAGGTGTCAGGGACTATGTGTGGGATCATCACCTGGGTTGATGTAGAAATCAGAAAGGTGTGCAATTCTTTTTTATGGGACACAACGGTCAAAATTACAGACCCCATAGGTAAAAATCATAGAATGGGTATTTATTTATTCCACTACTTCATATTGAAATGCAATACTATTTAATTCCCCCCTATATAGCTGTAGATTCCAGAAGAATTGAATGTTGGAATCTGGGGCTATTTTGACCCCAGAATGGACCAAAAGGGGGGCAAAATTGGCCCAATAAGGAAAAATCATAGATGGTGATTCCCACTTCATATATGCAATAGGATTTAATTTTCCCCACTATATAGCTGTAGATTCAAGAATAATTTTGCATGTTTGAATCCTGGGGTTTATTTTTGACCCCAAAAGGGCCAGAAAATGGGTCAAAATTGGCCCAATATGGCCAAAAATCATAGAATTTTGATGTTATTTTTCCATCTTAACCCTCATCTTACCAATTTTACACCCCCTCGAGATTTGTTATAAAGGCACCCGATGCTATTATTTTGGATACCAGTGGGTATCTATGGTCCGCCTCTTTCGTTTCCATTGTCCAAATAATACCAACATACCTAGTTTGGCGGTCACAATGACGGTCACAGTCCGCGATTCGGCAAATTAGCATATTTTCCACCCAAAATAGGCGAAAATCCGATTTTGCGCTAAAAACGTAGGAATATCGGATTTTCATGTCCGTTTTTCAGCTCTAAGATTTGCAATTGGCTAGTTTTAACATAAACATAGATGCCATACTGTGCACAATATTTCAACAAAAATGCCACCATAAAACTATCCTTGGTGGCCAACCACCACCCCTTAACCCTTCGAACTTTGAAGACGGACGGCATACCCTAACCCCGGTGTAAGGGGCTATCTTCACATTTTTTTTTTCTTCGGCTAAAATGACCGGAAAGGATGAGAAAACGATTACCCAGAATCTTTTTAGGAAAGTTTTGTGGCATTTTACTAGCGCCCCTGAGCGAAGTTTCCACTGGGGGTGGAAGACGAGAGTGTAATTTTTTTTTTATTTTTTGTTAAAATGTAAGATGGAGGGTAATTTAAAATGTAATATTTCATTTTGCCCACTATATAGCTGTATATTGAAGAATCTTTGGTTGTTAGAATCTGGGGTTATTTTCGACACCAGAAAGCTGTAGATTGAAGAGAATTTGGTTGTTAGCATCTGGTGTTATTTCGACCCCAGAAGGGCACGGGGTCAAATTGACCCAAATTCGTAAAATCATAGGATGGTGATTTAATTATTTTATTCCAAATTCATATTGAAATGTCATACATTTAAATCCCCAACTAATAGCCAGTAAGAATGTAGATTCCATGTAAGAATTTGAATTTTGGAAAATCTGGGGTTATTTTTTACCAGAACTGGGCCAAAAAGGGGTAAAAATTGACCCCAATAATGATACAAATCATAGAAATGGTTTGGTATTTTATCCACTCCTTTTAAATGAAGTTTCATTGTTCCCACTATATATAGCTGTAATTTGAAGAAGACATTTGAATGTTGGAAATTTGGGTCACATTGACTCCAGACAGAAAAAACAAAAGGTTAAAAAAAATGACTTAAAATTGTAACAACAGAAATAGTATTTGGTATTGCATATATATTTCAATATTACGGCAGAATTTCAGAATCAATTGCAATTTAACACCTCATATTTAACTTTATTAGTAGTGACATGATAATAATGGTCAAATTAACCCATTTGTCACAATATATAACATGCAATTAATCAACGGATATCGCATTCTTGCGCGTAACAAGGTTAAAATTGGGGTAATAATGAACCATATCATTCTTGTAACCAGGGGAGGGGTCCGTTGGGGCGGACGCCCATTCACAAAGCCCTATAACCCCTAAATGCTTTGAAAAGCCAACAATATATTTTGCGAGTGAAAAAATATAGGGTTTCTAAAATGTTTTTTTTTTTTTTTTAAAATGGTATTAAATATTTAGGTAAAAAGTCCACTTTTGGCCAAATTTTCCACCTTTTATATTTGATGGAACCAAAGTGCCCCCCTTTTGTAATTTGGGGGGGGGAATCCCCTTTTGAAAACAAAAAATCGCCCGCATCCTAATTGTTAGTGTTTCCTTCGACTGACATTCCAAATGAAAAACTTGAAAAGGGATCAAATGGTGTCAACCCAAATTGGTCCAATGCAGCACAATTCATCTTTATTTTTTTCCTGAAACTAGTAAAACAAATGGTATCCTAGGAGAAACGTTGGGCTTTCATGATGAAAGCTATCCTAAAACGTTGTTAATCTTTTGGGTTTTTTTTTAAAATTAGTAAATGCCTGATATTATCACAACTTTTTTACTATATGGTTAAGTATCTCCTATTGAACATCTGTTGTCTCCAGAGCAACTATAAGGATTGCCTCATACTAGTCTGACGAGTTGTTGTATTGAAATGCCATTTAGCCAAGATACACAGACAGCTCTGCTCTAACTTTACAGCTGCAAAGTGGCTTAAAATCATTAATTTGCAAAAAAATTGGCTATCTTGTAGCATTCTTGAGACTCTTCTGCATCATGTAATGACCATTTTTCAAGATTGTGAAATTCACATTATGAAATGTTTCGGTGAACTGACCCTCTTGGTGTCTACAATTGGCGCTGCCAAAGTTTGGCAGCTTGTGAACAGTTGACATCAACTTTTTGTTGAATAAATTGCAGTAATTGGGTAACAAATTGGTGACGACAATTTATTCTACAACTCTAGATGATGCTATGTAATGTCCACAAGCAAATTACTTTCTTTATTTCGTAAATCTCAACTCAAAACATCTCAAACCTTAAATGGCATTGGAACTCACAGAACAGTTGTACTTATGGCAACCAGATGATGTCCACATTTTAAAAGATGATTGCCATAAGTTACATTATTGGAACTACCCATACTGCCTGTTTAAAATCATTTAACTATACTGGTGAAGAGAACATTGACAATTAAGGGGGAGCTGCAGGACCTTTTAAAATGGGTACTTTACCAGAACAATCCAGCTAGTTGAAATATCTCCTGAAAACATTCTCACCGAACAACCGATCTATGGGGAAATTAACCTCCGATCGTCCACAAGTGTGACACAGTTCGGAGGTCATTGCTTTTCATCAGGACCAGAATTTATCATACCTGTATTTTATTCTGTGGATCTACATGTCCAAGTAGAGTACAGAATCACTACCTACGCGAGGCTATGCAGTAGGGATACCAGCTTTACTTTGAAGTTGGAACAGCAATGCAGGATAAAGACGTTTGCAAAGAAGTAAGCCACGGATTTCGACAAAGTCCGAAGATGATGATGATAATTGTCAAACCGTTGCCAACATGGCAATCGTTCGCGTTTCGCCAATGCAAACCTATTTGGTTGCCAGCGACGAAAAGGTCAAACATTAGTCCGTAGCTGTAGCTCTCAACCATTAAGTATACTGCCCCATTATAGCTTTTAATTCACACTCTTTTGGGTCTATTTTGACCTCGTTTTGGCCCTTTCTAGAGCACTTTGGCGTCAAATTTATTAAAGATCTACTCGCTAATAGCCTCGGTCCCCGGGATCCGCATAGTTTACAGGAAGTGATCAGAATCTAATATTGGTTCTTAGAAAGTACTAGTTGTCTCATTTAACACTGTAAATCTTAAGGACTTAAATATTTAACTTTTATATTATGAGTGAAAAAGTGTATTTTTTATTTTTACACAGCATTCTAGGAGGCTTCATATAAATCACGTTTTTAGCCCCAATCAAACTGGTTGAAATGATACGGGCACGATAATTTAGATGGGTATTGTAGTCAAGTAGCGATTCGATGAAGATGAAACTATTAAATTGGACTATTATTGCTCTTTTAGGGTGGTATCTTGACCCAAAATGTCCAAAATTTTATATTTTAATCTACTAACCAATATATTATAGAAAATGAGTTTCATTTTTAGAAGTTTTTAAAATGCATATAGTGGGATGATTACCTTGCCATTTTTCAACTTTACCTGGACTCCTATTTTGGGTCAATTTTTGACCTTTTGTGCCTTTTCTGGTCAATTTTGACCCCCCCCCCAGATTCCAACATTCAAATTCTTAGTGAATCTACTGCTATAGAGTGAAGAAATGAAAATATACTACTGCACTTTTTTAATACAAGTTGAAAAAAAAATAAAGCACCATTCTATGATTTTGGGTAAATATTTGGATTCATTTTTAGCCCTTTTTACCCTTTCTGGAGTCAACTTTGACCCTAGATTCCAACTTCCCATTCTTCTTGATCTTCTTCTATAAATTAGTGGTGAAAATGAAATCCTAGTTTAAGTTGGAATAAATCAATCGCAATTCAAATGATTTTTACCTCATTTGGGGGTCCTTTTAACCCTTTTTTTGGGGGTCAATTTTGACCCGATTCCAACATTAAAATTCTTCTTGACCACGGCTAGAGATTCCGGGAAAATAAATACTAATTATATTTTAATATGTAATCTGGAATAAATACAATCACCATTCTACGATTTTTACTAAACCTTATTTGGGTCAAATTTTGACCTTTTTGGCCCATAAAAGAATTGCAGCAGCACCACTTCTAATTTCTACATCCCCCCAGGCGATGATCCCCACATATGTACCTAACAGGTGGTAGCACTGGAATTTTTCTACTTCTTCTCCCCGTACCCTAGCCCCGTTTGTGCCCAAACTTGGTCCGGGCTGACGTACTAGTAAGAAAGATGAAACCAAAAGTGTCCTCATGTCCAACGTGCTCTTTTATATTACAGTGCTTGGAAAAAAATGATTTCGGGTGATTTCTCAGCACTATTTTTTGCAGACACTCTTCGGGTGTTCAAATACCTCCGTTGCTAAATGATCTGACTTGCCACCCCGTTATAACAACAAAAAAGGGTAAAGATCCACTCTTTGTGAATTTTAAATGATAAAAAGGTTCAACATTTAGAGAAATTTGGACAAGAAATAAATCGACGTTTTGGTGACGAAATGGTACATAAAGTCGCAAGCAAAAAAAGGCCCGGGGTAGGTTCAACTTTTAAACTCAATAAAGGTCCACCTTTTGAAATCCCGCACCCTCCAAAAAAATCCAGTGTATGGCTTTGGACGCAAAAGTTGATACATGACAGTCAGAAGTTACAAGACTAAGTATTTTTGTTAATCACAGCAGAAGACAAAATGCAACAATGATATATTAATTGAATCGGACAATATATCAGGCCAAAACAGTTTCTCAGAAGACCGCGTGCAGTTTCATTTAATAAATTGGTCTTTTAGCGCATTTTTTTTTTTTTTTTTTATTTAGGTTTTGATCTTTTGAATTTTTTTTTCGAAAAATTTTCAGAAAATCGAAAGTGGGTCAAAAATGCAGTACAATATTTTAAACAATACCGCATTTCGCATTAACATTTTTCTATAAAACAAAAACGGCATTTCGCATTTAGCATTAAAATTTTTCACATTTCTTCTGATACAAACTAAAACTCCTTGCCTCAGTCAGATTTCATGTCCTAGCACACTCTACGCTCAACACATTGCAGCATCAGATTACTTTCATGGTGAAAACTGAATTGAGTGATTTTGACATGGGTGGGCTAGGCCTGATGCCCACATGCTTTGTGGTTTTATTTGAAAACTTAGATCACTTTATAATTCAAATCACTGGGGTAGATTTTGGTATTGTTTTGTTCATGACAAGATATTCAATCTACATACTGGGCCGCTTCAAAACTACATTTTGTATTATAGTATGTGTTAGCCTGAATGAAGGGGATTTATGGCACACATGCAGGGTCATAAGAAAATAACAATTACCGAATAAAGTATATAATATTCCACACAAATCCTAAACGGATTAGGGGGCAACACATTTTTTCGAACAAATGAACAAAAATTAAAACACAGCCTCGTTACCTCCACAAAATATATATTTGGGAATTAAAAAGTTAATTTCATGAATATTGTAAATACTTGACCGAAAAAATCATATTGTACTCAATCTCTGTTTCTTGCCTTTTCCTGCTTATATTCGTCTTATTCTGTCAATCTGCTTTATCTTCCCATTCTACTTGATTCTGTTTTTCTGCGCATTCTGCTTTTCGTGCTTTTCTGTCTATAGTGTTCCCATTCACTTTTCTGCTCATTCCGCCCATTCCGCTCATTCTGCCCATTTTCCCACCCGGTCCGGCCCCCTAACCAGTACCCTTCCCCTGTGTCAGGGTTTCTTTCCTCCTCCTGGTAAAACCCTTGTTGACACACAAGTTATGTTTTTTTTCTTCTGGACAACCTGCAAAGGTTAAGTGAAGCATAAACACACAGTCTATATTATACCCCTAATGCCTTCATAGATTGAGGGATAATCACCATGGGCCAAAAAAAAAAAAAAAAACCGCAAGCTTCATATGGCATATTCTAGGGAGATTCAGCAAAGTGTTCAATTACTTATATTGGTATTTGTGAATTTGGACTCTGAATAATATTGATAATTATCAATTGGCTCTTAAGAGATACAAGGAAAACCTTATGTAAAATTAGTTTTCATATATATATCTCTCGTCTTTAAAACGATTCATTGTTCAAATTTCTGTTTTTATCTAACCTTTTTATAGGGACAAGCAGGCAATATACATGAACATTATTTTCATTAGCTTTATAAGCAGGAATACGTGTATAACAATCCCAGTAAAACTATGGCTACAGTCTTCGTGTCCTCAGATCTTGTTGAATTCTCATGAATGTTGGTATTGGTGAAAGAAACATGTGTGCCAAATTTTAAATTTTTTCCAAAAGAGACGTTTTCGAGTATATTTCACTCGAATGGCGTTTTCAAGCTTCCATAGACTTTGTACAGGGGTTGATTGTGGCAGTATAGAAAAGGGGCAATTTTGTGAAAACCTACAACATTTTATTTCAATTATTTCTCAAGTAATTGATGAGTTATAGAGAATGGTGTTTGTTTCTAATGTTAAAGTAGAACTAATCAAAAGTCCATACATATTTTTATTTTCTGTGTGTCATCAAAACCAAGAACAGGTGTCCAAACAGCACTGTTTTGTTGAGTATTTGCTAGAAATACTGAAGTATCACTTTTCATAATTTTTCGCCCTAGAAGAAACTATAACTCCCTTGGTGATGAACAGGTGTCATATGAAAGGAAATCAATTGAGACAATTCTCAACTTTAATTTTGGCAGATATGATGTTTCTATTTTAATAATAGTGTTTTTAATTTTCGCACTAAATATTTTTTAGAAGCATTAACACTTGATGAAAAAAAGGCCAACGTGAGATTTTAGTATTTTGGTTATACCAACCCTGGAGTTCAGCTTAAAGGACAGCCTTCCATTTAAAAAAAAAAAAAAAAAAAAAAAGGCTGGGAAAAATGATTTATGTAAAATTAGGGATTTTAAAAATAAGATAAACACTAAACGGCTAATCATGCAGTCTTGAACTGCAAAATATGTCAAAGGAAAGTTCAATCTTTCACCATAGTAAAGTTTGAACTAATGTATTATATTGGTTTTGATTTTATGTGCCGATTTTTCTGTAAGACGGCATTTAACTACCGATGAATCCAACCTTAATGCAGAAAAACAAAAAAAATCGCCAATAGTTGCTACATTTGTTCCTATACTTTCTCCCGCAAGTGGACATGCAGTAATAGCACGTCACAAAACGCTAAAATTGTTGCAAAAAAAATATCCCGCAGCCAGTCAATAAAAGTGTTTAGAAACGTGGTGCAAATTAGGTGGTTTAGATTTAAATAATGTGCACATCTCTTAAAAACTTGAAATGTCTAAACCCTAATGTCATCTCCCTAAACCATGTTTTAGATTTTAAACATTTTAAGATATGGTTATTTAGATATTAAACAGATATTTCAACATGTTTAGAAAATCTTCGTGTGCAAAATAGTGTTTAGGAAAAGTGTTATAATTTCTAATCACCTCGTCTTTAAAATAAATGTGGTGTGTGGTTAATAACGTACCTGTTTAAAAAACCTCAGGTTAAATAATTTTGACAAGGTCGTTTGGCTAACGGGCATTGTATTAAGACGCCGTAATCTCATTCCACTCGACTGTGACTTATCTCGCCTATATCATTACGTTTGTGGCGTGAACAATATTTTATATTCAGCACAATGCCTTTCCGTTTGTAAATGCAATGCAGGATGGCCACGGGTAAATTTCAAGGAGCTTTAGAATTTTTGAATGATGTCAGCGACAAAACTGCCCGGCCTATTTTAAACAGTTTATGTCGTTGGTGCCGCACTTGCTTATCGTTAATACTATAAAAGATAAACACGAACATGAAATAGAAGCAAAGGACAAATGGACGAGAAGAATTCAACGGAGAAACTCGGAAAAAAAGATAAGAGAAATACAGGAGGTAACTGGTCTAACCACGAGTATCATGTAGAGCTGAAAATATCAGGTATTTGATGAAAACGTGAAGTTAACACGCCTTAAACTACCAGGACCAAGTCTAAGTTTACAAGTTTTTAGGTGCATGTTAACGATGTTTCGGCTAAAAGTTATACAGCGTTTAAGATACCTCATGTACTTTGAGATTGGGCCGTTTATTTTCGCGGGTCGCTTAAATTGCATTTAACATGTAATGGAAAGTATGATTACGTTAAACTATCGTTTTTAGAATAGCGGGCCATATGTTCCGTTTGCAGTCAACTCTACAGGTCATGGTGCACATATCGTATTCTAAAATCTGAGTACTTATTCTGAATGGATTCCTGGCTTTAGCCCTGGGTTAAAACAGGGCTAGTCTACCAAGAGTGGGACTTTTTCCCTCCACATACTCAAAAAATGTGCTGTAATGGATTGAGAAAAATATTTAAGCTTTCACAGTATTTGAAGGAAAAAAAGGTCACTCAATGTAGCGCCAACCCTGGTTTAAAGCCTAGTCAAGTTAGACTGCCCTTTCAGATACCAGCCGTAGGCATTTTCCAGGGAAAGCATTTTTTTTCATCTCATGTTGCAATTTTATATGTCTCATATAATTACAATACGCGGCCACGATTCACAGCGATATCTCACTTAAGTAATCTAACATAGCCGTATATAGTCGGCAGGAGGTGCTATCAATCCGTATCTCGCTTTCAAAAGGTTTGACTACAAGGCCGTCTGCTCTAAACTTTTTGACCCCATACATGCCATAGTGTATATGTGGGGGGTATGTAAAATCAGGATGTTGGATCAAATAATCCTCTGCGAAAAATAAAATCGCAAGATGGCGTCCCAAATGGTCGCTTGTTTATCTAGCATATTTTTATGTATACTTTTGAGATGCAACCTCAAAAATAGTGGCTGTTTACGTCCATTAAAGCTAATAAAAATTTCTACAAGATGATACAATTAGGTATAGTTTATGGATGCTAAGGGTAGAAAATAGTAAAAGGATGTTTTTTTTAGCATTTTTTGAAAAAATGACTTTTTTATTTTTATATATTCTTCAATATGTGTTAAAACCCATTTACCAATGCATCCATATGTTCCACCATTTTGACACTGATATCATTGCAGATGGCAATAAAAAATATCAGGAGCATTCGTTATACTAAAAGCAAGTTATTACGTCACGACAGCAAACGTTATTTGAGGTATTTAATCTTTATTGAAACCCTGTCTTCAACCATGACCATTTGTTATATAAACTCTCGGAAGGAGGGGTGGTTTACCACCGGCCCTGTGATTTTCGTTACTGAAAGCATCCGATTCCTAGTAATTTGGTAGCCAATAATAGCTCAGAGTTTCTTTCTTTCGCGATTGGTATCCAAAGTAATACGCACAATTCCGCCATTTATGTCATACTATGTACTGTCATATGTTAAGGAAGTCGAAATACTGAATAAAGGTGGAATGTATAATTCTGCGGGCAATTTTAGTGACTCAAAACAACACCTTATAGAGCACTGCACTGCTCTCATTGGTATATCAACTAATCATTTCCCTCTCAATAAAGCCAAAAACCGCATGCAATCGGACATCCCTAACTTTTTCCCTATGTGGGAATTGACAGTTTTTGCTGAATGCGAACTTTTATTGGACGTCATTGTGACGTAATGCTAGGCGTGGTGGTACTCATTATGTAATCATGGAAATAGGAGGACGGCTAGGCTATCTATTGGTACCAAACAAGTGTCTGTGATGTCCGGTTGTGGCTAGTAATATTGGTAACTACTTATTCTCTCCGAGGGGGGGGGGGGGGGGGGGGTGGTTGCCCCGCCTATCCATCACTTTGGGATCTACAACACTGTATCTTACCTGTACCCCGGTGGTATGTTTTGGTTTTTGGATGAAAAGAGCGGAAGCATGTCAATTGATCATTCACATTAAATAATTTGTCACCAAAAATGAGTTTTAATGCAAGCCGTGGAAAACCTGAAGGGGGGGGGGGGTGCGGTAGACAGATGAATGAAGGCACTGAATAAGAAACGGAGATGAATGAATGAATGAATGATACAATTGATAAATGTTAATTGCTTTGTATTTCTATAATATTTTTTTCTTTAGCTACTGTCTTTATTCACACACACACCACACATAAAAAAGCCAAACATCCAAAATACATACCGACATAAAAACGACATCCTAGTTAAAGATATGTTTACGTCTACATTCAATATCCTATCGAGTTGACATGACGATCATATATGGGACACTCACTCAGGAGGGCTAGAATATTAACCTGAGCAAATAAATCCCACAAAACATGTCCAAGCGCGCAGAAAACACTAAAAATTACCTTATGAAATCTAATGTCCAGGCAAACCAACATGTTGTATTGTGTTCCCTGCCTGCTGGATAATTGGGGTGGGGTGGGGGTATCATCGCCATCCAACATATTCCTGCCCCCCAATAAACGCACCTATAAACTGTTTAAAGATATATAGCTGTGGCAGCTGCAGTGATCACTAAAAAAAGACCATATCGCAGCTTTTTTGAGGCACACACACCTAGAAAGCCCCACTCCGAACTTGTGTGCACGGTTCTGGGCCCCTGGCAATATTAAAAAAATCTTCATGACACATTTGATGCTTCGTGTAGACATATAAAAAAATAGCATATGATCACTTTTCCATTAATCCAAAAAAAAATCCGTCCGGAATGGCCGAAAATCTATCCCTATCATAATCTCGCACTATCCCCTCGCTCACTTGCGCCGAGCCGTACATTATTCAATCAAATTCCGTAAAAGCTATCCTGACCCTATTTAAAGACTCCGCATTTATGATAATCGACTGGTAGTCGAATAGTACTGGGGTATTTACAACAACACAAAGAAATTCTCATACTTTAACTATTGATCTTTTTTTTCTCTTCCACCGACAACGCCTATATCGCAAAAGGATTTGCGATCCTACAATGAAAAAATGGTGCTCAAGAGTCTCCGATATCATCAGCACTAAAATCTCTAAGCGCTCTGATTTTTTTTAAACAAAAAATAAATTTGTAGCTAATAATTCTGTGATAATTGAAATGAAAGTCGTAGTTTGGGAGTCTAGTGCGGATCTCCAGGGTAAGTAAAAGGAGTTTGGAGTAGTGGCGGTAATATCAAGAAACTTGTTTTTACGCCCTTATTATTATACTCTTATTCCTCAATATAGCAAAATACAATTAGTGCGAGAGCCAAAGAAAACAGAAAAAACATCTATCCAGGTGTCAGCTGACATGTTTCATTTAATGTTATAGGTCTTTCCATTCTCTATGAATGGCAGATATGAGTTGTAATACTGGAATCAGTTTATAGTGCTAGAGAATATCTCTTCTGCTGCTTTTTAACATTCAAAAATTCAACTTTTCCGACATGATGTCTTGTATATAGCCAATACCAGATCTAAACATGTTCCAGAAGAATGCCTTATTATAATTTATAAAAGAATACACAAACACTCTCATTAAGAATCCTAGGTCTCAAATCCGTTTTAAGTCTTAAAAACGAATGGTATTCCAACCAGGCATTTCACATATCTTTTACATAATGGTTCTTTATATGTTGTCTATGAAGAAACTCAGTGTTCTGAAATAACATTTAAATAGCTAAAAATATCTCATCGCGCGAAGCCTAATTTAATTTATGAACAAGCAATGATCAATTAGCATCGTTGGATTTCTCATAAAAACCAGTTTATTCCAGGTACATAATAAGAACATTACAAAATGATCTGCATTCCGGCATACTTAACCATCCCTTGAATAGGGTAGGATCATAGTCATCCTCTTAATGTTATCTGAAACACCATTCCAAAAGTATAGCCAAATAATATCAAGCTCTTAAAAGAAAAGTTGGCTCTGAGGGTTTGGAATACGAAAAAGGATATACAAGTTTAGATACAGCAAAAGTTTTGATCAATGTAATCTTTACTCAACAGGGTAAGATTTCTCATCATCCACATTTGCAGGGTTTCTTTATATTAGGCAATTCACTTATTGAAGTTAACTCAATCATATTATGTTTCATATCATGAAGATATTCATACGCTAAATAAAAATGGAATCGTTTGACTCATTCAATCTGTCTATTTTCACAAAGAAAAACATTTGAATTGCCTTAAACTGTCTAGCCTATAAATCGTACTTTTATTATATGCAACGCAGAAAATACTGAAATTTATCAACGGCTCTACTGTTTCTGTAAAGAGTCATTTGTACCGTCCTAATGATATAAATTTGTTTGTTTGTTTATTTAATCTGTACCCTGGGTCCATATTCAATGAAAACGTAAGTAATTCTCCTGTTCTTCCATATGCCCAGGCAAGCATAAAAACATTAGAATTCTTAATATACATTATAAAAATACACAAATATTGGCAACTTATATATAATAGTTGTCTGATGAGGCATTAATGACTTATTTAATATCATAATCTTAAATCAAACCACTGAGACAAGATTACGCTTTTATACCTTTTTTATTTTTTCTTTGATACACGGATTGAATTGCTTAAAAGTTCTGAATACTATCAAAATAAAATGTAAGGCGACAAAACGCAACCTTGACGAAGACCGTTCAAAATTAGTTGAAAAGAATGAGAGACATGTCCTTATTTATAACGCAACACTTTCAACACGGCGTTATATATAATATTTATCTCCTCTCTGGAAATCGTGGCCAAACCAAATTTTACCATAGATTTATTTATATCAATCATCCAATTATTTATTCAAATGTCTTTCAAAATCAACAAAAAAATTGCAAAATCCAGTAATATTTGCCACATCTGGTAAATTTGATGACTATCTAAAAGTAATTAACATTTTCTTCGCCAATATAGCGACCGTTTAAGAGCCGTTTGATCATGATTATAATTCTCGTCAAGGACAAATTTCATCACATGTAATACGATTTAGCCAGCGACTTGTAATTATTTTATAATCTACGGATAAGATGGGGGCTTCCAGGTTTCCTAGATACATCAACGATTTCTCCTTTTTAAGGCAAGAGTGTAATTATACCTCTCCTTTGTGCAACTGACAGGATACCGTATCAAAAAAATAGTCAAGATTCATGAGCGGACCCATTAATTTCATCCAAAAGATTTATAAAACCCCGATTGTAAACCATCAGTCTCAGACGATTTTATCATTATGAATTGACCCGACATCTTTCCAACATTCCCCATCAATCGTTAATCGTCCATCATATTTTAAACAACTATCGGTATCTAGCTTCCGGAAAGGGTGTTGCAAAAAAGACCGAGTCCGATGTCACTATTGTCATTAATATACTGTTTAAATGTTTACGAATTTTGATAAAAAACAGCTTCAGCATGAAGAATATCCTTATGAGTTTCGTGAGATTTCATCACCATCAACAAATAATATTTTCGAATACGTTTTTCTTAGGTTGTTTTTTTTTTTGCTAAAATTAAGAATTATACCTACTACTCTTTCCCCCCTCTTCCCAACCGCACTGAGCTTTGGCTACGTTGCAAAAAGCATGTGCTTTTTAATTCATAAATACTTCAAGAACGTTCTTCTTTTCTTGCAGCTGAGTAAATGAATTTAAATAAACATCATCATGGGATACACGTTTGGCTATTGTTAGGACTTTTTTCATTATTTTGAGGTCACTGAAACGCAATACAAAATCATCATATCTACCAGAATCCTGCCGTTTTATAACTCTACCTGAAACTGATACAGTAAAATTTTGATACCTCTGATGTGAGACTGACAGAGACATAGTTGAATTTGAATACCTCTATATTTGCACAAGACTCGAGACATGCCCAGGTTTTTTTTCTCATGGTTTTTTGTAACGCGGGTGTTACCCGACGATACGCCAGTACCTCCCCCCCCCCCCATCCCGAATTCTTAATTTTTGGGTTTCTGAACATCTCTTTTCTGACTCCTACAGGATCTATAGTACTGATTTATGAGTATGTCTTGGTTAGGAATAACGTAAAACATGCTAAAATTCCTGCTTGGCTATCACAGTCTGAAAGCATTCGATCAAACATTTGGTCAAACAAAACTTGTATCTTAGTTATTTATTATCCAACAACAGAAGTCTCGACACATAGGCCATTGTGTAAATAAAGTCACATAGGTTAATTCGTGTATCACAGCAGCGTGCAAATGTTACCAATATCCTCCGCGAAAAGGTTGTTTGCAAACGCGGGAAGAACAAAACGCTTTCAATTGTAGACAGGAGTTTCTGCAGCAATAAATATATTAACACAACCTTACATTTGGTAAATAGGCTGTCAAACTTGTTGGTCAATGCATGAAATCAGAAATTTGCTAATTTTTAGGCGAACCCGTTAATCCTACCTGCATTTGAAGGTTCTGTAGTTTATGATGTCAGATGTAGAGAGCAACCGTTTTATGTTACTTATTGAGGTATGGTTAGCATCAATGGAAATACATGTATACATTGATTTAACTAATTTCGTCAAACAGATGGTGTCATTAGTAAAAATGGCAAAATAATAGGGGCTTGAACGCATATTCCTTCCAAGCACTGGATGCTACAGAAATACCTCAGGTATATCATTCGCCTTAAAGAGAACCGTACTAAGAAAACTTATACAAGATACCCCTATCAAAATATTATTGAACACATATCGAGTGTTTCATGGAAAAAGAGAATATTACCATAAAAATGAATAAAACACTTTTCTGACACGCACTATTTGAAATTCTCAGCTAAGTGTATATGGGATTGTATACGTGTATGGGATAGCGGACGGCAACAGTAGCGTCATATATCTTCATCATGTGACGCTTTCATAATGTGCATTTCCTATGGTGTGTATGACACAAACTGTCCAGGCTGTATCGTATAGGCACGGTATACAATGAGCGCGTATTTTTTAAATAGCGCATGCTCAGACTAGGTGGTTTCAATTCATTGTGTATGTTAATAGAAAATTCGCGTTTTTTAGATAAAACACTCGATATGTGATCAATATATTATGTTATACTATACTTGCTATACTTTATTCGTTGTTACGGTTCTCCTTAAAATACAGTTAAAGAACTTAATATCATCACTGTAATACCTGCTTAAGATTTTGCTTTTAAAAATATTTAAAAGGGCATTTATAGCTAAATTCTTTGCTCAGATATAAATAAGCATTTCAGCATTGTATTTAAAATGACACCTACAGTCTATTAAAAATGTCATAAAATAACGTGTTTGCTGCGCTAGGACTAGCTACACAATAGTAAAATCGGTTTTTTTACAGTTTTTGCCGTGATTTGACTTCCCTTACAGTTTATTTGCACTTTTTTGAAGTCCGTCTCTGACAGTCAATACAATCGTTTTTAGAACATTTTAAACAGTTTATTAATGTGTACTTTCAAGTGAGGGATTTTGGTCATGCGAGTTTTCTGTATGATCAAAAATTATGATCACTTTTGCGCAAAACGATGCGCAGTAAACAACTTCTCTGTGTCCCTGATTGATGACCTCGTTACAGATAACTCTTTTCTGAATCAAGTAGCAGAACTGGTGAGTTTGATATCCTAACGTGTGTTATGAGGTCACAATTAGTTCTGGCCATATCAATGGAACATTAGATACTAATACTTTGATTTTTTTTGTTAAAATGCCAAAAAATGTGATTTTTCCTGCAAATATCACTTGAAATAATTCTAAACTCACAAATTTAATATGCAGCGGGTAGATAATTTAATTCTCTTTTCAGATGTAACACTAAATTGGCGTTCCAGTTGAAATTGCAAATCAAAGTACGGACTAAAATCAGTTCGTTAGTCTAAATCGGAGGCCATTTGGGCTGCCATCTTGGATTTTCTCTAATTTTTGGCAATTGTTTAAAAAATAATCAAACAACCTCAGTTTCTGATGCCCAAGATGTTCCTCTACTTGAACCTAGTTACAAATTTTAGAGCACCCGGGGCAAAATATTTCATTTCAAGATCCTTGGCTCCCTAATTATAAGTTCTTAAAACCAAAACAACATAAAGGACATAACTGTGGATATTTTTAGTCAGTAGTGTCCGTACGACACTCTTCCATTTTTTCCCCACAGGCACCTCAAATGTCCTGTGCTTTTTATATTATGTCATAATATCCTCACAATTAACTCACGCAGTAAAAATACATGTACATGGTATAATCCTAGATGGTTAACCGAATTGGTCATTTGAAGGTTTACAGTTGAATCAATTCGCATGTTTACCCATGCAGGTGGTTTTCTTTTCCTGCAATAACTTTATTATTATACATTCTAAACATTTTCGCTGAAGTGTTAATATCAAGGTTTAGGTATTAGCATCTCCTATTAAGTAAATTGGGCTTGGGCATAAAGAAGGTTTGTGGGTCGTTCAATCAGATTATTGCCAATCTAAAAACCCAATATAACTTATCCTTTCATAGATGAGAGTTACCCATCTATTGAATATGTGATCTTGAACCTCCCTTCCAGACAATGGCAGACTTCCCACATTGCCAGAAAAGATGAATAATAGTTTCTGGCTCAGCATTACAAAAAGTACAGAGATTTGAATCAACATATCCATATTTATACAGGGTTTCATTACTACCAATGAATCTATGAAGAATTTTAAACTGAAAATATCTTAATTTAGTCGACTGAGAGGAGAGCAATGGTATTCTATAAATTTCATTCCAACTCAAGTTCATATCTTGAAAAATCATGGCCCACTTAGTTTCTGATTTAGGCGTTTTGAACAACTTCTCCACACAAATACACTTTCTACAACACGTAATTGAATAGCGATTCACTGATGTTTTCTCCCTTTTCTAAGATTTTTTTTTTTTTTGCAAAAAGAATTCTACAGTGAAATGTCCTTGTTTCTTCCTGACATACCTAAAAAAGTTGATATTTTGGTTTCATCTGAAGCATTATAGTTAGCTTTAATATGGCAAAATGTACCTAATCTGATATTCAAATGTCATCGTCTATGAAAGGAATTTTGCAATTTTGTATTTTCTGTCTATAAACGGACAGAAATTGGGGTGGTGACTAAAGCATTTACTCATAATGCTGAAACACCATGTGGGCGCGAGAGGGGAGACGGAAATTGTTTCTTGCCAAAAATCACCAAATATTGGAAATAATCATAGATTTGGGGCCAAAATTGTTTTAAAAATTGGTTAAACGTTTGGGACCCCCCAAATTTCTCTTTTACCTCCCCAAATTTGGAATCAGCTTAAATTTTGAGAATATGCTTTTCCCAACGATATAATTGAACCGTTAGCACATGATATTCTATGGCGCCCTCCCCTTGGGCTGTGAAAGCAAGGCTTTCTGATTTGGGAGAGGATGGGTATTTTCTGTAAATGGCTTCAATTTTGATTTTGTTTGGAATAATGTGACCCCCAGGGCAAAGATAGAGAGTCCTATGGTGAGAAAGCCTTAATGTGTGTGTATGTGTGTGTGTGTATTTATGTGTGTTTTAATTTTTCTCATCAAAGAAAAATTAAACCACTTTGCTTTTAGTCATATTTCTTTGAAAAGAAACATTTGAGGGAAACAATAGTCTTTTGGTGACACATAAAAGTCTGATTTACTTTTTATTCAACTTTTTCACAATAACATAACACGGGTCCTTATATTCTATGGGGAGAATAGATAGCGGGACTACAGGATTATTATAGGCGTGGTACTAAAAATACAGCGGAACTACGGAATTATTATAGGCGTGGTATAAAAAGTACTGTGACTATCATTAAAATAAATACACGAATTTAAAAGAATATGCTTAATCTATCAATAAATAATAATTAAAGTTATCTAAAGCAAGGGCCACAAAGTAGGCCTACCTGTGATAGTATACAGGTTTTCCAAGTTTCCAGTTTTTCATTTCATTATCTCGTTAAGTTGTTTTTCGTCCCAAGAACACTGAAATGCGCGTTTGTTTAAAACCATTTCGTCTTTGATCAATTATATTTTCCACTCTCTTGGGTGTCGCACCCCCAGAATCCATTTTGGCTATTGGCCTGGCTAAATTTCCATTCAAATCCATAGAGTTCCTCAAGTGCTTTGTTAGACCCCCAAAATTTCAAGTTGTAACACGCAGAGATGGCCTGAGATTCCATTCTTGACACAAGTTTCAGGGTGAATGCGTATCACCTGTAATAACAATGGAGCACCTGGCAATCTAATGGTAGCAATGGTGTCTGGTCCTTTGTTAGCTTCCAAAATCTAAAAAAGGAAACAAAAAAGAAACCAGATTTCTTATTTGAAAGTTAAAATTTGATAATAGGCTAGCGGGCAGATCTCATAGCGTTTACAAAGGTGACGCACCCTCTAACAAGTACATAATTTTGCTAAAATAAATTGTCTGTCTAAAATTATCAAAAAAAGTTCTACGCGTGTTCTCACTTCTAGTATGTGCACACTTTCTTGAAAATGAATTAAATGTCATCTCCTTTTTCCCCCTGAATATCAGTGACCAAGGGATGTACACCACGTTCCATTGACTCCAGCAAATAATGATGCTATTGATAAGTAAATCCGCCCGTTATGAAGAGGACAACGGACTTCAGATTCTCTGGGACTGCAAAGCCATTATTATTGTCCATGACGTTAAAAGCTTTTGAATTGTTTTCACCGCCCGATTTAGATTGAGCTACAGCCTCAAATAAAACTCAAACTTCTGCTGGGAGTTGAATAACTTTGATTGTATATTTCATCATTTATTCAAAAAGGAAACAAAGATCAGCAAAATCATGAAAGAAATCTTGATTGGCAAGCTATGACCTAACATCTTGGTTCAGAACCAACGCCCATAACTTAATCATATTAATATGGGACCCTTTTCCACTCAATTAAAAGTTATTTAGGTCATATAGGTGAATGATTTTCGATTTCTGCTATGAACGCAATAAATTCCATAGAAATGGGGTTACGCGGCAAGTTACGCGTTTGGTTCTGCACAAAGATGTTAGGTCACAGGTTGCCAAACATTTTTTTTTCTCATGAGCTTTGTTCACCTTCGTTTCTCTTTCGACTAAATGATGAAATATAGGGTCAAAGAAACTTGAACACACAGTAGGACCTCTTACGTTATTTATTCGTGAAAGAGAACAGGTAATTGTGTTCACGTCATGGAAAATAGCTAACTAAATCGGGGGGGGGTTGGGAATCTGTTAAGTGTCTGGTCTTCTACATACCGAACGGGATTTTACTATCAGCAGCCCCATTATTTGCTGGAGGTTACAAGAATCATGGTGTACGTCGGTAGTCACTGATATTCAGGCAATAAATTGAGAGACATTTAATTTCATTTTCTCGAGGGAACTGTGCACATACTAGACGTTGCGAACACAGTAGAACTGATTTCTATATTTTAGGAAAATTATTTCGGAAAAAAATAGGTAATTCCCAGGATTGCCGGACACCTTGGTCCTAATCTGAGCATCTTTTTCGCTTTGGCCTCATGGCCTATAACGATCGAATGCAGAATCTTGAATGTATATTAATCAGACATGGACCTTTCTAAAGGAATATGGGCTATTCTCAAAAAACGTGGCGACTCCACTCAATTTGGAAAAATGGGAAAGCAAAAACAAAGTTTGCACAAAAAATTCTTTACCATACATGGTTTAGTAGCTAACCATATCAAACATCATGGAACACAAAAGTATGAACACCACTATTCCAATATTTTGCAGTTGAACCCCTCCAAATTAAGTTGCATTTCCCGGTTTTGGAGCCTTGTATATTACGTGATCCAATATGCATCTCGGATAATTGGATTTTAAAATAAGGTCTTAGCTACTATTCTTGAATTCTTACTTAATGGTGCGAGCCATATCAGAAATGCTGTGGCGAAAGTAATTGTGTATGAGACAAATATGTACTTTACGGCAGTCTTTCTTTAAGTATATTTTTGTGTTTTTTTATCGATCTTACGAAAATTTTAAAAACAAGACATGGTCTTCTTTTTTCAATTCTGATAGTTACTTGGTTTTCTGGATGGCTTAAATTTATATGCCTTTGATAAGCATATTTTAAACTTTTTTAAAATTAAGTTATCAATGCATGGAATACGTATGTAAATCTATTCCAATATCATTCGTTTTCAAGATGTTGTTATGGATAAGTAATATAATACTAAATGCAGTAAATAAACACATTTTCTAAATCCACTTTCAAAATGCCAAAATAACTCAGTGAATACTTAAGAGGGTTCGTTTTTTGCCAAACGATTTTTGAAAAAAATATATCTTCAAAAATTTCCAATTAGATTAAAATTTGTTCCGTTGTCAAATTACATCTCTAAATTAATACTTTTCCAAAGCTACCGCTTTCAATCCGACAGTAGGTTCTGTATAGTGTCTCGAATTGTGCCCTTATATACCGATCAGTGTCATATTTGTAATTCATTTCATTTTTATTTGAAATCGCATTGTTCCCACAGAGCAGCGGGCGGCTGCCATTTTCTCTCTTCTCTTTTCTTGGCTGGTGACTTCTTTGCTAGATACACTGACATATTTCCTTCTTCTATGCCTCAGGTTTGGTAAATTCAGCTGTTATTATATAATATTTCTGGAGGCGTTTAACTTTGTTGGTCTCCATTGAAGTTATGTATCTTTTCTTACGATACCGCTGGGGAAAACTAAAAATTAAATATAATTTTAATGAGCACAATGGTCAGATTAAAACATATCATTAAGTTTGCCACAGTGGTATTTTAAATTAGCCGACACTGATTGTCATAGGGCCTATTCTTTCCCTTACCCTATCTATTAGAGCGGGAAAAGTCAGATTAAAAAAAAACTGTGGTTTCTATCATTCAGACAATTCTATAATTATCATGACCTTGTGAACGACGATTGTATCAACAAAGGGTTTTAAGTCGGCCCTAAAACCTTACATTATGCCCCATCTGTTTTTGCGTATATTACGTTATCGCATGCACGAGACACTAATGGTAACAAAACCCCCATAAGCACACTAAATAGGCGGTGTACATAGCCCGTGTGCACACCTATGAACATAGGACCGTAGCTTACAGTATTACAAGACACAAAGCTTCCCGAGTATATTATCACAAAGGCACAAAACAAGACAATTTGTGTACCCTACAGGTGTTATATTATTACACACAAAAGTATTTGGGTATTTGCGGTTAAAGAAAGTGACTGTCGTACCTTATTTGGTGCTTTGCAACAATTTTAGCAATACTGCGAGGAGCAATGGCAGAAGCGTATTAAAAATACCTAAGACTCCATAAAAGCTCCTGTATTTTTGGTCTTCGTTTTGGATAACGTTATACATAACCGTACTAACCAGTTTGATGATTTCATTCTCTGATTTAGACGACGGGCGTGGGTAATCCTGGTTATTCCGACTAATCAAGGTCAGGGTATGGTGCCTATAACCAAGTATATCTTTTAGCAGTCTAGACTCTTGTTAATTTAGATTTGAATAACGTAATATACAGTGCTTAAAAGGAAACGCATTTAATTGGGGAATATAAATTTTTATCGGGCCAAATTTACAATCCAAGGCATTTTTGATGTTATGGCTAACCGATGTATGCATATTTTTGTCTTTGATCATGCAAAAAAAGACTTCATTGCAGTTTTATTTATTTATACAAATCGTTACATTACACGTAATATACAATGATTTCGCGGAATCCATATATTGTCTGCTTGTAGCTTACAAGAAATACTATCAGGAAGAATGATAACTCCCATAGATCATTATGCATTTAGAAAAAAAACCACAGGTATGAATAAAAACATTGACTATTGCGATAAATGTGGCATTGTAAAATACGTGTATAGAGCTACGGAAACACCATTTGGGCCGTGTTTTTAGGTTTCAAGGAAGCAAAATGACCGGAGAGATCTGATATTTATTTTTTTTTTTTTAAGTATAGAAAACTATATATGCCATGTAGAGCTCGCAAAGTACTAAACAGGAAATTATCACTCTTACTTATTTTAAGCAACCACAAAGATTTTGGAATCAAAAGAACGAAATAACTCCTACTGGAGTCACTTTTTTTCGAATGGCCCATATGGTTACAACCAACCATGTATATATAAAATTACGCGGCCAATTTCTGCAAGGTAGTAGCCACACAGCTACCACCAAACAAGTAGACGCCGATTACCTATACCCATTAGACGTACATTCGCCGTTTAAGATTCCGTGTATTTTTGCCGCATAGACAGATAGTGTACACACAGCGGCTGTCTGCACTGTCGCGGAGTAGCTGCGTGGTAACACCGGCTCTCAGAGCGGGCGGCATTTCTCATGGCCAATTTTTATATTTTTGGCATATATTTGCAATCAATAAAAACTGCTGGAATAGGTGGTTTTGATGATGCCCGATTTGTTTTTCATAATGATTTTCCTCAAAAGTAACCCAAAAAACAGAACATGTGTATAGCGCCCTCATTCTGTCCACTATCAAATAGGCAGGGGGGTAGGACACGCCAACCTAACAGCAACAGCAAATTCAAAACGGCATCAACTTCCGGGTGCTAGTCTGTTTCAAAGACTTAACGGTAGGAGGGCGCTCTTACGTATATCGAACGGTTACACACAGACTTGACTAAAGACTAGGCCTGGTCACGAATATTTAAATCTAAATGACCGTTATTGGAAATTACACTATTTTGCAGCGGGGTTAATCCACTAACCCGACGGATTTTGAGGTCAATGATTTTTTTATTAATTTATCACGATATTACTAAGATCTTTTGAACAAAGGTTTAAGAGATGATTTTTTAATGTCACTGGGACCGAGACTGCCATAGTATAATGCACGTAGCAGTTCCCCAAATTACCGTTTGGAAATCCCCAATGCCGAAATCGAGCAGACCGTGTCCTACCCCCCTGCAAATAGGTGGCGTAGTATAACTGCGAGGTAGCTACGTGGTAGCTGCGTGTCTACTCCGCTACTCTCTACACCATATCCACCGTCTCTCCACCTAGTGGCAACTATAGGGTAGCCATTGGGGTAGGTACTGCAGAAGAGACACATCACTGTATACCTGTGTATAATTGTGTACATTGGAAGTACTATCTTGCAGCTACTGCATCACAACTAGCCCAATGTGTACTGTGCAGTAGCTGCTACTGTAGACATGGTGTAGCTGCCGTGTATGCCACCACGAGAGTAAGAGAACGACGCATATTTAGGCACTTAGGCCAGAGTAATAAAACATATAAAGCCTCAAATCTGGAAAAAAATGTGTTTCTTAGCAAGCTGAAATTATCAGGCCATCTTCGATGGTTTCATAATGGATTGGCATCCAATATTTTATCGTGGTGGATACCGGACTCAAAATATTGGATGCTCATCCATTAGGACCCCATCTAGGATGGCCAAAACAAAAAAATCTCGTCTTTTATTCTCTAACTTGAGGGGTGTTGTGGCGACTTCTGATATGTTATCGCCCTTACTCTTTAGAATTTTCCCTAAAATTTCAGCACTTTAGTTTCACTCTTTAATGTTTAACCTTGCTTAAAGTCAAACTAATATATTTCTAGATTTGTAAACGCTTTGTTTCGTATCTGGTACATTGCAAATGTAATAGAGTAACACGTTTTGATGTTTGGGGTTTCTTTGCGTTTCTGAAGATTGCAAAAAGGAACATTATTCTCCTGGTTTAAGAACAAACAGAGGAGCAATGTTGTAACATGTTTAAGGTGTCCATGAAAGACTTCATTAATTTTAATGTTCAAAACTTTAAAACTAATGTTCAAACTCAGCATATGCAAAGTTAAAAAAATAAAGAAATTACGGCCGTAATATGAACAATAGCTGACTTTGTAGTGTGCCTGCCGTAGCAGGAAAGATACATAGAAATCACTTATCCTCTGTCACAGTGTGTGACTGTAGGCAGTCAAGTCAGCCTAAGACGTGCAGCCTATCGTGCATGTTAATCGGTATCTCCTTCAGGCTATTGGGTATCACCTACAGGCTATTGGGTATATCCCCTACAGGCTATTGGATATCCTCAAGTTAGGGGTATCGCCTACAGGCTATTGGGTATTGGGCATCATCTCAGGGTATTTGGTATTTCACTCAGGTTATGGATATCCCCACCAGGCTGTGGGTATCACCTTCAGGCTATGGGTATATCACCTACAGGCTATTGAGTATATCCCCTACATGCTATTGGGTATCCCCTCCAGGTTATTGGGTATTATCTTCAGATTATTGGGTATCATCTTCAGGCTATTGGGTATAACCTACAGGCTATTGGGTATATCCCCTCCAGGCTACTGGGTATCCCCCTTAGGCTCCAGGCTATAGCTATCATCTTCAGATTATTGGGTATCATCTTCAGGCTGCTGGGTATCACCTACAGGCTATTGGGTATATCCCCTCCAGGCTATTGCATAACCTCAAGCTAGGGGTATTGCCTACAGGCTATTGGGTATTGGGCATCACCTTCAGGCTATTGGATATCTCTTCAGCTATTACAAGTATATCCATGCAGACTTATGGGAATCTCATACAGGCTATGGATATCCCCCCTAAAATGGTCAATTTGGGGACTTTTTGACCATTTCATCACCAAAAAACGAACTTTTGGACTTTTATTTTGTAAAATTGATCCTTTCATTAAAAATATCTGCAATACCAATAAGTGCCGCTTTTCCCTCCTCTTATAGTGGTATTTGCCGGGGTGGCTGGCCCTAGCCCTGACCCTAACTTTAAAAAAGAAACTGGCACATTTGAAAAATAGTGCGGCCTCAAAATTTTTTCAAAATTGATATTTTTGCAATAACTTACCCATCATTTGCGAACAAACTGAAGAAATTTAATATTTTGTGAAAATATGCCAGTGTAGCTTTAATCTTAATTCTGATTATTGTGCATCGGTAAGGTGTGTTCAAAAGATGTGTCAATAGAGGTCACAAAATGTTGCAACCGAGGTTTGCACTCTCTATTATTTCATGTAATGACCCAATCAGAGATAAGAGGGTAGAGGTAAGAAAGTTATAGACTTCATGAGGTTAAATACTGCCATTATTACCTTGATCATATTATTGGAATCTCTAATGTATGCAAGTGATGAGCTTGTCACACCTGTTTCAACAGAGAGGTGGGTTATCCAGTGTACATTTCTACTTCCTTGTGTAAGCAAGCCAGTTACATTGTAGCTGGTTAACAATCCACTTGAATCCATGGGTCATCCTGGTTACTTGTCCAGTGACTGTTGCCGTGAAGTCTTGCATAGTATGGGTGACGGTCATGTTCAAAAGTCAAATAGAATGATGATGCAGAGATGCTTGTATCAGGTATAGCACCACTGATCATACCGAGTGGATTCGGACAATCTGAAAGACAAAATTCAAAGCAATAATACCACAGCGATTTGGTACACACCATCAATTTTTCTTCAATGTTAAAATTGTGACCGTTGGATTTGTTTTAAATGGGTCAGGCATTTTGTCGATTTTCTTGGTGTTATGGACTCAAAAGGTCAAACGAGAGATTGCACATATCAGGTGTCCCTAAAAAATTGAAAACCCTTACTGAAAAGGATTATAAAGCTGATATTTATGGTACAAGAACTGTGAAATTATTTATTATTCAGCCTATGTTTAATATTGAAAGAGCAAATTAAAATTACATTTTGTTTTCACTTTTAAGACACTTTAGTAGCTAAATGAAGGGTCTATTTCCAAAAGGACCTAAATTCAGTTTTGGTCGAAATTTATTTATTAGTAGAATAAGGCAGAGAGTATAAAAACACACATTTTGACACTAACTTCATGTTTAAAACATACTCCGTTCCAAAGTTACCGGTTTCGGCATTTTCCGGAAAGTTTGCTAATAAAATGACAAAAATATCAATTTTTTCCCATGAAATTTTAGACGCGATATGGTATTAAAACTATTTCAAACATAAAATCAGTGGTTTGCTAAAAATACTCAAAATCGGCGGCCATTTTGGAAAACGACCAAGTGTCATAACTTGAAGAGTTTTAAAGCAATTTCGATTTTTATGCCCACCTGAGATTCCCTTTACAGCGAATCTTGTTTAAAGATTTTGGTTTGATGAGAAAGTAGTTTTTCCAAATTTGGTTTGGAAATATTTTTTCCCACAAGAGCCTAAATCCTCTTCACACAGAAAATAAAGAAATACATAGAAAACCTTGTAAAAATCAGAGAGTAAAACTAATATGTTTTTGGGGTTCTTCGTGTGGGATCTTTCTAATGAATCGTGGTCATTTTAAAAGTGGTCATTTTCTCAGTGAAAATTGGATTTAGGCCCTTTTGGAAAATAACTCGTCTAACCTATAGGAAATCACTATATATGATACAATACATGTATATGGACGTATTGAATCTCACGTTGTACATTTAAATATGAAGTTGGGACTATAGACCGTATTCAATATGACGTCTATCGCAAGCCATAAAGGCCATAACGTATTGCCGCAACGCGTTGTGACATTTCGGCAACGCGTTGCGGCTTCGGCCAATTAAAATGACGAATTTCTGCGACGTATTTCAAAAATTAGACCCACAACGCGTTGCAAAGTATCTAGCAACGCGTTGTGGAAACTCAGAACGCGTTGCAAGCTTCACAACGCGTTGCGGCCTTCACAACGTGTTGCGAAGGTTCACAAGCCATAAGGGTCATAACGTATTGCCGCAACGCGTTGTGAGAAAGTAGCAACGCGTTGTGACATTTCGGCAACGCGTTGCGGCTTCGGCCAATTAAAATGACGAATTTCTGCGACGTATTTCAAAAAAATAGATCCACAACGCGTTGCGGCAATACGTTATGACCCTTATGGCCTTCACTTCACAACAAGTTGCAAGCCTTCACAACGCGTTGCGAGCTTCACAACGCGTTGTAAAATTGTGAAGGCAATAAGGGTCATAACGTATTGCCGCAACGCGTTGTGAAGGTTTGCAACGCGTTGTGAAGGTCGCAACGCGTTGTGAGATTTATATTTTTGAAATACGTCACAGAAATGCATGATTTTGATTGGCCGACACCGCAACGTGTTGCCGAAATGCCGCAACGCGTTGTGACTTTCTCACAACGCGTTGCAGCAATACGTTATGACCCTTATGGCTTGTGGTCCTTCGCAACGCGTTGTGAAGCTTGCAACGCGTTGTGAAGCTCGCAACGCGTTGTGAAGGCTTGCAACGCGTTGCAAAGTATCTAGCAACGCGTTGTGGGTCTATTTTTTTTTAAATACGTCACATAAAGTCATGATTTTGATTGGCCTACAACGCAACGCGTTGCCGAAATGTCGCAACGCGTTGTTCCTTCCCCGCAACGCGTTGCGGCAATACGTTATGGCCTTGATGGCTTACGATAGACGTCAGCCACCAGACATGTTGGTGGACAGGATGCATACATTCCAGGACTACAATATATTAAGCTGTCAATCGATCCATGTTTAGCGATTGCACAGGGATCATTGACATGTGAATGTATTGTAGTACTGGAATGCGTCTATCTTGTCCACCAACATGGCTGGCTATTGAATACGGTCTACATTGGTCTATAGCACCATCTAAAAGTTCTTAAAAATAATGATAGTTATACCCGGGAGTTCTGCATACATCCAACAAGCATGGGGAGTCTGGCAAAAATAATTATTTCCCATTTTTCTCCTTTAAAACATACCATTCTGTCTCCCTAATCTTGTGTGCATTTGCTGTAGATCACGTGGCTGTAGCTGCTGGTCAAAGTACCACACTGGATTCACACGGTCGTGCATGTTTGTCACAACACCTTTTTCCACCATATATGTACACAAGCAAATATCAACATCGTCTCGTAACACATATCGGTGCTGACCGCTGTTGGCTGGTGCTGTTGGGTCCAACTCACTGAACACTGTACACATAATGGCATTGGCATTGGTGAACAGACCTACAAATGTTCAAGATTTGCCATATGCTTCATTTTCTTCAAATTTTATTTGTCACATTATAGAAATTGGGTATATGAAACTATTAAAGGGGTAAGATGCAACGATATTAATGCGGAGGTCGTCTCGATACCCACTGTAGAATAATTATAGTCCGCCGTACTCATAGTCCGGCTACAACGGTAAAGAATATGGCACTCGATTCAGTTGATGTTTAACGCAACATTAGTTTCACGCTTTATTCCGTTATCGTCTATATAGCCCGGACTAAGGCTACCGGTGGACTATATCTGCTTTCACATGGTTCGTCCTGAACACACGTATATTTTAGCACTCGCATTTCCGAATCATTTAAAAGGTTCTCTAGTCCCGAAAATAAGGTTCGCTATTCCGAACATTAAGAAGGGTTCACTATTCCAAAAATTGGAAAGGGTTAGCTATTCCGAATGTGTAAAAGGGCCTTTGTGCTATTATTGCTTTAAACTACTTCAATGTAAAAAATCACCAAAAGTATTTGAGCAATTTTCCATACCGTCACCCACAAATTGACGTCCAGTGATGGTGACTCGAAATGTGCACTAAACAGCTGATTGTGGTACACACCAGTACAGAATAAACAAAGATCAATAATGTATACATTGCAGTCAAACTGCACAGGTCATATTGCTCAATATTGCCCTTCAAAATCTAGGATATTTGCAGGGAAAGGTTTAAATCTCAAGTGTGACTTTTTCTATACTCCAATAGAAAGTCCAGTATTGTATAAAATGTACTCTTTTGTCTTTAAATTCACTATCAGCGATGTACCAATTCAGAAAATTGAAAAAAATCTTTAAAAAATCAAAAAAAAAATCATCTTTGTAACAAGTATGTATCTTATCATACCCAACAAGTGCTAATACTGAAAGCAACCTAATAACGACAATATGGACAATATGTCCATATGGATACTTGCTGTAACACATAATTGAATGGAGTATAATTTTTGAGCACGGATGTTTTCTTCCTTTTCTGTCAATTTTCCAATTCCAAACACACACAGCCTCGTTCTTCTTTACTACTGAGGACATCAAAGAACCACCAGAATAAAACCACAACTTTTGAAAGAATATACCTTCCGAGTACTTAAAACTGTACTCCACACGCATTCATACACTCAAGTATTTGTATTATTAAAGGGGCATTTCGTGATCCACACCCTCGTCCCCCGATTTACCTCAAAGAAATTGAGATTTATGTATCATCTGATCTGTTGACCCAAACATAGTATGTGTGCCTAATCTTACGTGCAAATTCAATCAACTCTAGATGGAATTCATAATTTTGTATTTTCTGTCCGTTAAACGGACAGAAATTACATCACATTGGCCTATGGGGCAGCGTGATACAACTAATTCGCTCATATCATCAAAACGCAACATCAGAATCAACTGAAATTTCGGGAAACAACAACATTTCTTGAGGATATCTAATGAATCATAAACAAAAAGAAATGTGCTACATCACGAAATACACCTTTAAATTTGACTAAATTGTACAACAAACTCACCCATCATAGGTATAACAACTGAAAGAGAGCTTCCCATTTTCAAGTTTTTTCCACCCAGATACATGAGCAAATGTGTTCAACATAGAAGGTCACACCTGAATCTGAGCGTCTTTGATTTTGTTCGACCAGTGCAATTATACTCGATTCGCGCTGATATAGGAGCTGGGGAAAAGTTTTGGATCATATCCATTAGGAGAAATAGGGAAGAAGCATTTTAATCTATCCAAGAACTCGCTTCGCTGCCCAACAATAGAAAGTGACTTGAAAGGAAAAGGGCCAACTACAAAATTTAATTTTGTTTACTGTACTTTTCTGAATTGAACTTTGTACAGTTTTATACAATCGATTTATAAATCATTCACATGATCGCTTCACTGTAAAAACTGTGTTTAGGAACTAAACGCTTTTCTGTGGTCACTGCGAAAAGAATTTTGATTCCAAGTGTTTTAGAATATGGCATTAGAATTAAAATTATATTCATAATTAAACAGAGAAAGCATGAAAAAACAATTAAATTCCTGCTGAGCACTCTACACGGTATGTTTATACTGTATGGTCCTTCTACTCTTTTCCTAAATGTACACTGATAAAGTAATTCCCCGAATTCTTTTGACTAAAGAAGTTTAATTTAGACGACGTCAATTACAAAGTTGTGTTTTCGTTTTATGTGTTTAGGCCAAGGTTTTCATTTCCAAATATTTAATCCAACGCGCTTCAACTATTAAAACTATATACGTTGGACCATCCATGAGTGGGTATTGACTATTGTATTGGTCGTATTATTTTAGGTAACGTATGAAAGTAATGATGAAGCCCCGTATCACCTGTGTGAGCTTGTGTGGACAGCGCAAAAACCATTGTTACCATAATTAGGACTCAATAGCGCACCTGCGCCATACATGAAGCATTTTACATTTTAATGTACGTTACTTTTACCAGTGACTCTCGATGTTTTGACCACTGCATGTATTATTGACCGTAGAGCACACGGTATTAAAGAACGCACGGACTAGGGGTGCTGCAAAGTTTAATTGCTGTGCGCCCCTCACAAACAGTTCTCACCCGTAAAAAAGTACAGGTTGTCCCTATATCAGCGCGAATCTAGTATAACATCACTCGGAGAGATACATTATACGTATACTCACGGTCGATAAAATCTGAATGCTAATGATGCTTATTTCATTGTATTTTTTGTGAATAAGAAAATTGCCATAGTTTGAATTACATTTTGGACAAATTTCGATAAACGTTTCATAAAGAAGTCCCAAGCATGCAAATGAGGTATTACAATCGATTCCGTCATGTGCTGTAAATTGTTGTGCAGTAGCACTTGACGGATAAAATGGCAACACCTCATTTGCATATTTAGGACGTTTATATGAAAATTCCACCCTAATTTGGCTGCAGATATTGTCTGAAATTCATGAATTTCCAAAAAAAGTGTTTGATTCCATTTCAATAATTTCAATCGATGGAATACACAATACTGGCAAATTACATTGTCCTTTGAAAAGATATCTCGAAATGCTCAATTGTAAATGAGTGAGTGAGTGAGTGAGTGAGTGAGTGAGTGAGTGAGTGAGTGAGTGAATGAATGAGTCATGCCTGTTCTGATTTTAATGGTCATGAGTATATTTGATCAAGCTAAATGGAATGTCCCTAATAATGATTTTGAGAGTAATAAAAATAATGCTCAATCTCCTTTGTTCCTCATTGTTCTGAACTTAAATTACCATATCTCTGGAACTATAAGTTCAAATCAGATGGGCTTTTAGCAAAATGAAGCCCACGAAATGACACATAAACTGAAATTGAAAACTGAATTTTGATTTTCTTTAATAAGTGACTCACTTCGTTTGATTGTATCGCATGTGGTATTATTGTTAGTAATTAGTCTGTGTCAATCTCATCAAGGTATTGGTTGGTATAGTAAAGCACTCAATTTGTGCATCAGACTATGGACTATTAAGAAGTAGTGTAATTATACTCTCATGGTAAAAATAATTATCGATATCAGTTACTGAACGTGCTGCAAGGACTGACTTAAGGGGACATACTAGATGATTTTCTGACGAAACTAATTTCTCTAAAGTAAAACACCTACTGAGAATTTTTGAAAGTTCATTGGTCAAACAAATAGAAAAGTAAACCAAAAACTCTGTCATGATAGCAAAATCATGCTTAAATTTCCTGTTATACATAAAATTAATATTGGTCGACCAAAATGGGGCATATTTTTGCTCATAACTTCAAAACCAAACATCTTTTACCCCTCGGATTCACAGGGTAAAATGAGAAGCTTTCCTTAGACACCAAAATGTTTGACCATTTTCCAGAAAATCTGGGGTTACGGGGAGGAAGCTATTAGAAATCGGGTCATAGACCACAAATGAACGGCGCTATTAAATGCAAGTGATATTATAATCACCATGGGAACAAATCGCTTCTGTCACATCAGAGTGGCTTGTTTTCTCGCCACGTTTTACTAATTATATTGATATTTTAAACAAGCATGACATTAAATTGTTTTTGAGTAGATGGGGAGGGTGTGGACCTTTATGGGCTTTTTAGACTATGGGCATGTCCGTATATGCTGTTGTTTTGTAGTCGGGGGGTGGGAACCAAATGTTAATTCATAATAAATTAATAAAATCATATAGCCGGCTGTTCCCGCAAATACATCTGGCACATTTTCTTGAAAATGAATAAAATATCACTTCAATTTCATTTCTCCAATATCAGTGACCAATGAAGCTAAAGATATTCAATCGCCGGCCCGTACACTGTTAAAATTGTTCTTAATTTTACCAGACTCTACCTTTTAAATTGGTTATTCAACCATCTTCACGCTTTATTACTGATATCTAACATGAAATTACAATTTGGAAGCAGAAAAACTGTAAATAAACAGTATTAGGTAATAATATCGGAGGGAATACTCGATTTCGTCATTGGTCATCCGGATTCATAAAACTATCATTCGAATTCGTCGTACAGGCCTGCATTGGGCGGGTATCATGCATACGTTTAAGGCCTAACATTTGAAATGGCTCTTAACAGGATAGGAAGTGACGTTATGGCGGCAATTGTGTTAGTGATGTATCACTCAGGAGAGGGTGCACTCTAAATTACATAAATTTTAAATTAAATTCGAAACTTGTGGTAGGGTTGGCTCAAACACAAACAGAAAGTATGAAAAGTAAGACAAGAAAATACACCCCGAAACACCTGACGAATTGGAAAGACCAATTGTTGAATCCCAGTGGTCAAAGACGTAATCCAACTACCCAATATATCGCCGTTTTGAAGGTCGGACTAAATTCATAACACGGGACGACATTGAATGACCATAGCTTGAAGTCGTTTGACCATGACTATTTCGATTGTCCAAAGACGAAATCGAGTTGGCAAATGTACAGTTTCGATTTTTTGGGACGAATTTGAACGAAACAATTGTTGAATTCGGATGAAAATTGTGCGAAATCGAACGGGAAAACCTATATTATAATGTAAACTGATTAGTTATTGTGAAAGAGGACAGTTATTTTGTTACTCAACCCGAATCGTGGAGGTAATACCACCTGGCTATAACAATAGCTCCGCATACCGGGCCCATTGTAATATCTTTAGCTCATGGTTTGCTAAAGTCTATACATATCCATTGGTCACTGATATTGGGAAAAAGAAATTGAGGTGAAATCTTGTTCATTTTCAAGAAAATGTGCCAGTTTTATGTGCGGGAACAGACAGTTATATGATTTTAATCATTTATTATGAATTTTGTACTTGATTTTGCCCTAGGCCCTTATGGGGACAACATAATTTGTTATACAGTTGGTTATTTGGTCTACGCCCCATAGTCTATTTCTAAGGATACAAATTTCTAAAAGTTGTACTTGGTTGTAGGACACCTACCAATAACGTTTTGAAATTCATTAAACAAATACATACAAAAGGAAATCAAAAGTTTTGAATGCGCCTGCTGTCCAAATCGGTCACAAAGAGTAGCATGCATTTTTACGGTATTTCTATTCTATTTTCTACATTGGTAACGTATAGCCATATCATGTAATTGTATAAATGAAATATAATAATATGAAAGAGTAGTGGAGAGTTCGCCAAATAATGACCTGTGAAGTCGACGACTCTGTTTCAATTAGTTTGGAGTTTGAAATGATAACGTTTTAAAAAAGAATGAACACTTATTGAGCCTTTTTTGTAACACGGTTTACCAAGGGTCTGGTGCTTATGATTTTGATACCAGTGGATAGCTATGATTATCTTATTTCCATTGATACCAAAATAAGTACCAACATACCTAGCTTGGCGTCAAATGACGTCATAAAGTCAGCGAGCCGGCAAAATTTGCATTTTCAATAGAAAATAGGCGAAAATCCAATTTTGCTCTAAAAACGTTAGG